>APFE031433996.1:22181-141068 GCA_000404065.3 Pinus taeda
CGACATCTTCATGCTCTCGTTCTCTCCAATCCAACATGGTGGGTATCCTGCACACCATAAAAAGAGTTTTAGTAAACAAAAAATCAAATTTGAATGGTGAATTTTGAAGGTATGAGTTTGGGGGTGCGCTTTACACAGGGTACGCACCCCGCCTTTAGGGACAGAGCGTGGGTATGCACCTGGCCTGAAGGTAGGTTGCGTACCCCGACCCTTTTTCCTTTAAAGAAAAAGGTCGGGGTACGCAGGTTACCCATGGGCCACCTGCGTACCCCGAGGAGCGCATCCCAAAACCCCTATGCCTCCCAAAAACCAAACTAAAACTTAAAATTGAATTCTAAACGGATGAAATTGAAGAGGAGGATGTTGTGGATTACCTGGAGGTGACGGCGTTCGATTCCGACGGTTTGATTTTCCGCAATCTCCACGGGAAGTTTCTTGCCAAAAGCCCTTTTTTCTACCTCAACAGTAAAATGGTAAAAATGACATGGTAAAAGGTCTTTTTATAGGTTTTTTGGATAAATAAATATTAAATTTGTTTATTTTTCACCATGGAAAGTCATTTTTCAATGAATTTTTTGCCCATTTCAAACAGGTATGAGTAATGTGTCGCTTTTTGTGCAGGACAAAGGGATTTACAGGGAAACTTGTCATTTTTCACGAACCAAACATTAGAGTCACCTTTTAAGCCCTTTTCTGACTCCTAAAAAATGAAAAGATTGCCGAGCGTTTCTTTTACACTTGTTAAAATGGAATTAAAAGACGGTCCCCTTATAGCCCTTTTCTGACCGTAAAAACAGGAAAAGATTGCCGGATTTTGTCGTTTCAAATTCGATACTGGAAATAAAACGACGTGTCCTTGATCACTTTTTACTTTTCAGGTCAAAAACACTAACTATGAAAATATCCTTGGTCGCAAGATCAAGCGGTTCTCCTAGGTATTAATTTATACTTTTTCGGGCTTAGGAGACACAAATTTACGAAAAAGTTCAATCTGGAGTCTTCTAAGTGTTTCAGACTCTCTAAATATGAAAAGCGCCGAGTTTCTCCTATACTGGACTCGTTAAAATTTCACAGTAAAGGACCTGTTCCATTACAAACAGGAACGGACCGCTCCTCCTTAGGGTTCGCATCAAAAACTAAGTTGGACTCATCCGAAGGATGAGCTTACAAACAAGCATATGTTATCCTCCTCAAGCTTGTAAAAAATAAAGAGGTACTTGCCAGAAATGGTGGGGGAAAAATGAGAAGAATGAGCCTATTTGATATCCTTTTGTCTCAAGAAAAACCTTACTACCACTCTTGAACACGACACTTATTCATTCACCTGGGTTGGGAAATCCTTTACCTCACAGTTGACCAAAATCACTGACATTTTTAGCCGGGTTATGGGAGTCGACTTTGAGTCATTTATCACCAAACCATCTGTTGTGTCGTTATGTGTTCAAGAGGTCTGAAACAAAACATTCAACCGCAAAATACCTATCATTCATCATATCATCATTGAGTCAGTCCTTGCAGCAACATTTCTTCAACTTGAACTATGATTTCGAGTTGTGGGCTTGCCTGCGACGAGTCGCTTTCTATCGACATCAGCACATTATCTAGAAAGTTGACTTAGAAATCGTCTTGGAGTCTGCATGCATCAATGGCAGGTTCTCGCCTTCAACGTCAGTTTTCATCATTGACTTGCGATCGAAGGATTCCATGAAATGTTCGACATCGACTCATTCATTCACATCTCATGGATTGTGCTGGGTACTTTGAGAACCATTGACATTACTGGTGGTTTCTCTCACACTTGTTAACAGTTTACATCATTGACTGGTAATCAAGTGGGTTCTACCATGTTCGACATCGACTCATTTATTCACATGGCTAGAATCGTACCAATTCGGGAAGTAGAGATGAAGACCCTGGATCTAGTTTCCACCATCCAGGCTGCGAGGAGTTTTGTATTCATTATTTTGTAGACCAATCATAAACAGATGGTTGCGCCCATACTGTTCTACACGAGTCTATAATTATGATGTATTATGAAATCATTCTTGTACCAAAGTAGTTAGCCCAATAGTTAAAGTTTTGATCTGAGTATGGGAATGCCTACCTCAGCGATGATATGATATTATACATGTATTTTGTGTTGAAAATTGCAGGTTCTGACCGGGCTCTCCACAAGATGATCCTCGAAATGATAAAGCACTTCACCCTTTCTATATGATATAACACCCTTATCGATAACAGGCTTCGTACTTTAGGAGGCAATCTGTTACACTGAAATTTGTCACCATGACTATCTGCAGTTAATATGGCTCCATCAATAGTCATATTATCCTCCTTGTCAAGCCTCATACTCTGCTCTTCATGTCAAAACTTCAAAAGAGAGAAAGTCACTTAAAAACATGTTTATCTCTGGGTACGCAATTTCTCTCTACCTTGCCTGCGTGTACGCACCTCAAATACACTGTACCTGCGTATTTATACGCTCTGTATGCTAAAGCTTGGGTGCATACCCCTGTAAAGGTCAAAAGGCACGAGTTTCATCTTTAAAAAGTTACTTGTGGTCACTTCTAGAGCCTTCTAGAAGAGTGTTTGACGTGTATTGAGCGCCTCCAGATGGTTCATGCACCCCTATGATAGAGAAACTTATCCCATCAAGAGAGGAGCTACCCCATCCAAAAGAGGGAGTATCCCATTGATGTTGGAACTGAATAACTCCCTCTAGAATACTATAAATACAGGCCTTGGGCCAAAGGAGGGGAGGTTGAAAGCTGAACATTCTAAAGGGTAAATGCTGCTGGAATTAGGACTTCCATTGTTGACTTGTGAGGAGAGATCACTATCCTTCCTTGTTGCCATAGTGGGAGTGGGTGAGCTTGTCAAAGTAGAGGAAATCTCTTGCTGGACCCTGGGAGGAGCTTGCACAACACCAAGGCTCAGGTTGTAATGGTTCCTTTTTTGTTTCCTTAATACAAATAAGTCCATTCTTCTCAATGATTTGTTGTTAATGAATTATTTCATGTACTCCTTGGTCTATGTGATGAATATGCTTTGTTTTATGAATTATTCAGGTGTTATGTAATCGTTTGCTTTGTTATTGTATGCAGGTCTTAAAGTGAAGGAGGAGCTCATTTGGATCAGCAAGGCTGGACTGCTACAACAAGCGTTGGACCTAGGGTAAGATCGGAAAACACTTGATTTCTCATAGAATAACGTGTGTTTAGAGAAGGATTGTTCTTGTTTGGTTTGTTTGTCACTAGAGAGTCTTAGACTCCTAGGGAGGTTAGGTTTGTCCGCAAACATAACTCTTTCCGCATGACAAGCTCTGCTACATGAAAATTCTTAGTCTTTGTTTGATGATCCTCTAGAAGTTTGACTTGAGCCTGCAACCTTTTGATCTATTCAGTCTAGAGAGACATGTTTTGTACTGCATTTTCCAACTTATCTACAACATCCCCTATACTTGTTGTAGAAGATATAGTTGTAGGAATATATGTGATAGGGAGTGCTTCCAAAGGGACAACAACCATTTTGGCAGTTTTCTCCTTTTCTTTAATCAGTTTTTCCATCTTTGTCTCCATTTGCTTCAATTGTGCACTCTACTCCAGGATAAGATTCATCATATCTGCCTTTTGTGTCTCTATTTCTTCAATATCCTTGGCCAGAGGATCTTCTGTAGCTGGAAATTTTAACTTCTTCCTTAATGCTGCTATGTCTAAATTCTTTTTATTTATAAGTTCTTCTGTAACATTGATGTTTGCAGGGTCATAACCCACTTTCATCACTAAGTCCTCCAAAGCTTTTATCTTAGTGCCTTTGGCAAGTGCAGATACATTCTCCATCTTTAGTTGTGATTGGACATTTGCTAATGTAACCTGCAATTTAGAAAAACTCATAGAAATGCTGGTGACAGTGGAAAAAATAATTTCCCCAGTCTGCTTATGCATCTCCATTTGGTCAATGGGATGTATATCTTTTACATCAATCTCAAATGTTGTCTTCTTGTAGTCTGATGCTGCCTCAGGCTGGCGAACCTGTGCCTAGAGGAATGCCATTTACGTTTTACCTTTTTCTCAATCAAAGGCTGACAACAACCTGCTTTGAGAACTGGAATTCTGCTTCCGTAACTGATTGTAGGTATTAATCTTTAAGGCCTCAATCCTTGCTGTTATCTCCTTAAAAATGTCGATTATACTCTTCTCTGTCTCCCTTGTAGTAGATGTTCTGGTTTGCGTAATTTGTTGTTTCTCTAGTGAAGCTGTGGAGGTAGTGGGAGAGAGTGTGGTCTAGTCACCCACTAATGAGGAAAAAAGTGGCTCATCAATGGTGATAATGTTCTCTTGCTCTCAGTCCTTGTTGAGGCTTAGTTTGGAACTAAGCTTGGCCTTCTTCCTATACATAATTTTAAATCCTTCACTAAAAATTTTAGTCCCTGAAGGGGACTCTTCTTCTCTGCTTCTCTTAGCTATTTTCTCCTACATGGTAGGAATCTGTATTATAGAAGATGATTTCAGCTGTTCCTCTACCTCTTGTAGGGTATTGTTATAGACATATTTGGGCACTGCAACACCAATCATATATGTCGATAAAACAAGGGCTCTTTAACCCTTAAAAGTGTTGTTTCATACCCTAAAGGATCATGTTCAACTGATTACATCATTTCCCAAAAGTTCCACCTGAAAAACCACTCAGAACTGGCCAAAACTGGACCATACTGACTGCTCCTTGGACAAGGTGCAATGCATACTAACTCCTACACTAGCCAGGTGTGATGCATACAGAAGAGGCCTTCTATGGGGTGTGGTGAGCAAGAATGGAAAAATGTCTGAAGCAGTTTGCTAAGTGGATGCTCATGGAATTTTCTAGAAACTTCCTCTATGACACTTGCCTCTCTGAATTCGCCTAGGGATGAGTAAGAGATCTAAGAAATCTCCAAGTGGAACCAAGAACTATTAGTGGAATGACACTAATCAAAAACCCAGAGCTGACTTACACCTCTGCAAACATCTATAAATGGATCCCTCATCTGAGAGATTTGGGGGCAGGAATTTTGTAATCTGCAAAGAAGTGATGTTAGTTTGTCTTTGAGAAGGAGCATTGTGTTGTTGGGTGATCTTGCTTTTCATGAGGTGAAGAGGGCTTTGATGCTGGGAGGATGATGCTGCATCAGAAATCTGGGTTGTAATCCTCTCTTCTACTATTAATAAAGTTCTTTGAGTTTCCCTCCATATAATTGTGTATTTGTGAATCTTGTTGTTTGCGAATGCAATTGTATGGTCAATGTATTTATGATTCTGCATTGTTTATGGTATTATAGATCAATATGCTTTGATGGTGTTTTGTTGCTTTGTCTCTACAGGTATTCTCTGAAGTGAGACAGGTAGGAGAGAAGTTGAAATTTCCATCAAGGGAAAGAGAAATCAAGCACGGAGTCAAGCGAAAGATCCAGGTTGGCCCCCTTTGCTTCTCTCTTATCTATCATACATAAATGAAATCATAAAGTGCTTTGATTCTTTGTTTCTAATATAGCTACCCATCTTAGTGGGACTAGTAGATCGAAAAGACACTAGTTTTCCCAGAAACAAAATGGCAACTCCACTGGGGATCGAATAGTTTGTTTGTTTGTTATTGTTGTTTGCTTTATAAACTACAGATGGAGCCTACAGTTAGCTAGATAGCCTTCGAACTGCTTTTGCTATGCAACTGTAAAGTATATGAATGCTGCTTCAGTCAATCTCCGGGTTTGTTTATGAACTAAACATTTGACATACAAGCATCCTAAATGCCCTTCTGGTAGCTCAGAAACCTCCTAAGATCATACCCCTGTACTTTGTTTTTACTGTCCATCATAGCTCAGCTTAAATCACTGAACTTAGCTACAAATTTTGAGCAAAAACCCAACTTAGTTTCGCTCCCTGGCCCATTGCACTGTCTGTAACTAGAAGCCTATATGCATCACACCTCCCATGTGTAGCAGGTGAGATGCATCCCTGTTTTCCTGAAGGACAGGTGCGATGATTGAGTGATACTATTTCTCTCTTTGAAATTTGGTTTTTCCTCCTTGTTTTTAGCTCTATTTAGTTGTTTTGCTGCTTATGATCAGTATCTCATTGTTAAAGCCTATTTCCTTTACATTATTCAACCTCCATTGATAGGGATTTGTAAATTTTTTATGTATTTTTCCATCATTTACAATCCTTCTTTGTTAAAAGTAGCTTAATTGAACTGTCGTTTTTGATGCAAAGAAGTCTCGTAACTGTCATTTTGAGTCAAAAAGAAGAGTGTCGTAAAGTATTCCTCTTATAGATAGTCGATTGTACTTTTTCCATTTTATTTGGTTTGATTTTTTAATATTTGAAGTGTTGAAAGCAATTTTCTATTTGAAATCGAAAAGTGTCATTTTAGTCTTCCTTTCATTTTGAAAAGAAATTGTCGAAATGTCACTTTGAAGAAAATAGTTCAGATCTGTACTTAGTTTTCCTTTTTGGTATTTTCACATTAAGGAAACAAAAAAAAACAAATACATGCATTTGCATTTGCATTTAGACTGTATGCAGAAAATGATTTAGGAAAAGTGCATTCAGTGTGTGCTCTTTGCTCTTTGTCCAAAGAATTGTTATCTTCTTTCCTTAGTAGCTAGGATTTTCATTGCTAAAAGAAAAACAAATGACTTTTTATCATTTTAGATTGCATATTTAGGAATTTTACATCTACATCATGCGATGAACCTTGAAAGACAAACTTCTAAGCAAGATCAACTCGAAAATAAATCTCAATGAACATAACAACACTTTGGAACCTAACGCAACACATCTAGAGGTCTAGGCTAGAGATGTGTTCTAGCATCGTAAAACTTGGTAACTATAATTTTCATTGAAGGTTAGGTGATTCCTCATCTTTGATATGATAAGTGCTAGTACGGACTTGTGCTTCCCATACCATCGAGTATATATTGGGAGACCACAATAGGTTGATATCCTTTATCCATAGGAAGTTGTGTCTGCCGCCCTATCGATCGCAATGCATTAAACACAACATTCGGGAAGATTGAATGTCATACATAAGTCCTTGGTAATTTCTCTTTAATTTACCACCAAGGTGTATATTGCAGTTTTGCGATTGGTTTGGTAATCCCTCTGTCTAGATTTCTAGAGTAGTCACTTTCATTCCTTTTCGACTCCTTAAAAGAAAAGGTCCATCTGAGCACTTGTCACTTCAGGCTCATTAAGAATCAAAGGTGACTAGAGTCATCTTTAGATTTTCCTCGACTCTTAAAAATTAAAAAAGAAAAGTTGTGTCAAAGCGTCATTAAAATTTATTTAATTCAGAATAACATCCATGTTCCTTCATTGATCTTAGGTTGAGGTAATGAAGTCCACCAATCAAGGAATCCCTCTTGGGGGGAACCCTAGTCCTTTCTCTTCTTGGGGAGATATCAGTGCTCCGTATATGGCTACATTGTCCCTTCTGGGAATCACAATTGGCCTGTCGGTATGGCTATTCTCAACCTCTGTTGTTCAAAATACCGTGATTCCTCAGTAATCCAATCAGCAACCAGATGATACTGAAGTTGTCCCTTCATCTTCTACTTCACTTGTTTCTCCCTCCCCTTCTTCCTCTTCGCTTGGTGAAGCTAGTGATATTACAAACCAAGTGGCTGAGAAGAAGAAGAAAGGGAAGGAGAAGAAGAAGAAGAAGTTAGTTAAGCAAGGGAGCAACCATGTAGCATCTGGTGAAAATCCAGACATCAAACTTTCCAAGCACAGATCTCCATACATAATTTGCAAAGGAGACCACCTCCATCAAGAATGTCCATGCATTCCACGGATCTTGAGAGAATGGTCTCCCCATTTGCACCATCAAGTGTCATCAAGCTCTGGTGATCAGGTTGACAACGAACCATCAACTAGTAATAGTGAAGTCAATGGATAGAAAGGAAAGGTTAGATTTCCATGTAGGTTATGTGAAGGTGATCATGCTCTTCACTGTTGTTCCTTTATGGACGAAGCCAAAAGAGTTTTGGATAACCATCCTGCTTCACCACAACGACTTCCACCTAGATACAAGAAACTCTCACCAAATCCTTACTAGTTGAAAATTTGACTGGCATAACTCAGTCGTCGATCGAAACACCTATCGTTGAAAGTGAACCTTCTGAGTCCATACTGGACCAAAGTCAATAGGTTGAGATGGTAGTCGACCCAGCCTTGCCTTCAGAAGGTCCACCTTCAGATGATGTTATTTCCAAAGAGAATGAGAACAATATTGTTCAAATTATTTTTGTTAATATAGAGTCTGATGAACTTGGGGGCAATCTGCCTGTTCCTTTACAACAAGAAGAAAATTCCCTAGTTCAAGGGGTTCATCTAGCTGTTTATCTGGTACCCCCTCCAAGCAGTCTAGTTGTTTCCTTCGATTGGAATCAACTAGCAAGACCCTACCTTCCATCTAATGTACCATTCCAAATCATAGCACAAGTTTACAAAATGATTGTGTCTGGCACCATCATAGGTGAAGGGGCTTTAGTGAGTATCATTTCCTCAATTGCTTGGAAAGTGCTTAGTTCGCCATCACTTCTGCCTGAGACACAAAATTTGTTAGGCTTTAACAAAGGAACCAGTTGACCGTTAGTGATACTTCTGAAGTTGCCTATAACTTTGAAAAGGAAAACCATTCACTTGAACGTGATGGTAGTCCAAGGGCCGTTAGATTACAATCTACTCCTTGGGCATGACTATGTTTATAGCATGGAAGCTATTGTTTCCACACTCTTTCGAGTGATGTGTTTCCCGCATGAAGGAAAAATGGTACAGCTTATTGACCATCTTTCATTTCCCGGTTCAAACACAGCTACAAGTCAAACATCATCCCTGAATGGTCTCTTTGCGTCAACAATGTCTCTTCAACCTTCATTTCATCCACCTAATTATTGCGAGTAGTTCGGTGAATGTAATAAAGCTCAAGGGGCCTGCACCCTGGTTTGCTTTGGTAGGTGAACCCAACTAAAAAGATAGGTTTCCTAACAAGTTATGTGATTGGAAGTTCACACTATTCACATCTATCTATTTCGATGGACAAAACCAAGGAAGTGTTGTGTCTGCTCTACAAATGAAACAATGCTGCTTAAATGCAGTAACTTCCATATGGTGACCTAGAAGCTCTCGTTTTTTCAATACCTGGGGGCATGCAAACATTTTTATGCAAGTGAAAAAAGACCAATTTCATTTTTTTAGCTTCTTAGCATTTTTATCTTTTTAGCTTTTTAGTTTCAACTTCTTAGGTTAGGTGATTGGTCTAACCACCATTCACCTTTGTCTGGAGTGCACGGTTGAAGCAAAGGAAGTGTTTTGTCAGCTGATAAAACCGTCCTACCTAACCTTAGTAGTTCCTTAGCTTTTAGTGTAGTTAGCTCTGTAGTTTGGTCGTTTCCAGCCTACATAAAAAGGCAATGAGCAAAGTTTCGAATGGTGCAAGCTCGCTAAAAAATGAACCTACCAATGAGAGACATCTTTAAATGACTAGAACGAGCAATGTTTCCACAGGGTTCAAGCTCGTTAAAAAATAAACCCACCACTAAGCACATGTTAACACAAGGTTCAAGCTCATTTAAAAATAAACCCACCTTCAGTAAATGACCTCTATGATTGCATTGCTATCAGCCTTTTAAGCCTTGGTTGTGTTCCTACCATCACCTGCATTCTTTTGCTGGATCATATGCTTCCACTTGATTGTTTACCCTTTTGAGGAATAGCTATGACGAGTGATTCTGTAGCCACCCTCTTCACACTGCCATGTTTTGAGAAGTTCCAAACTTATCTAGAACCAATTGCTACTTGAAAACATCACTCGTTCCTAAAAAACGAGTCTCTTTTAAGCTCTTTTTAGACTCGTTAAATATGAAAAGATTGTTGAGCTACTAGCCTTTCCAGCTCATTAAAGTAAGAGGAAGCACCATCCCTCCTCTACATTTTAATCTTTTCAGACTTGAGGGATCATCCCACAAAAAGATCGAGCTCTTGTCTTTTTCATCTCGCTAAAGAGATCGAAAAGTCATCCCTTTCGTATTATTTTATACTTTTTCAGACTTAAGGGATTATGCTACCAAAAAGGGCTATTGGAGTTTCCTTTTTGCCCCTTTTCAAACTCTATAAACATGAAAAGGACCGAGTTATCCTTGTCATTAAACTCATTAAAACAATAGCGACAAACTTGTCCACCCGAAAAAGAACGAGTTTCACTGTCACTAGGCTCGCTAAAACATAGTAACAGGTTTGCCCAAAGGGCAAATTATTGAACAAGCATATGCTATCCTCCTCAAGCTTGACAAAAATAAAGAGGTATTGGTCAGCAATGACTGGGGAAAAAGAGAAGAAAACTTGGAGAACTTCATTGGTAGCAGGTCGCTCTTAAACATGACACTTTCACTCCATCACCATGATTGAGTCAGGTAGGCTTATTTCGTTCACCAGTCATATCACCATTGGTCCTCCATACCATCCATCTTTTTGGGTTAACGCTACCAATCCATCTCAGTGTCGCTGACATGTTCAAGAGAATTCATTCAGGGAATTCACCACCCAGCTAACACCTCATCCATTTCAATACCTCCACACTCCATTTTTTCATGACCGCCATTCCTAAACCTTATATCATCAGATTGTTTTCACCTCCAGAAACTCATTTGCTTTGTTTCATGTCGTAGATGTGGGATACATCAAGGCCCTCCTACGACAGGTCACTTCTTGTCAACATCATCTCATTATCCAAGAAGTTGACTTATAAACAACCCTTTCGGTACTTTGAATTTACATGCCTCAATGGCAAGTTTCTCACTTCCGGCGACAAGTTTACATCAATGACCTGCAACCGAAAGATTTTACGTGGTGTTCGACATCAGATAATATATTCACACCACATGAATTGTATTGTGGTACCTTGAGGGTCATTATCATTATTGGTGATTCCTCTCACGTCTATTAACAACTTACATTATTGGCTAGTAATCAGGCGATGTCTTTCCATGTCCGACTTCAAGACATCTTTTCACATGGATGGACTTGTACATCGGGAAGATTGAACGAGTTTGAAGACCCTAAATCTAGTTTCATCCATCTGGGCTACGATATATACAGGAATATAAAGGCATCAAATGTACACAGAAGTTGAACAAATGATCATCCAAGCTAAGGGATGATGACTCTACATATAAAGAATCACCAGTCTGCAAAAATAGATGATTATCTGTCCTATGTACATGAAAATGAATTTATAAAGCTGAGCATGGGAATGACCGCCTCAAGCAGATCATGAAAATAATATGATGATGATGTATTGTATTGTATTTTATACAGGTCTCCTTCCAATTCGAATACCTCGAATCCTCATGATAAAGCATTTCACCTGACATTAGAAGATCTACGACCTCATGCTTTAGGGGGCAACTGTTATCAACATATTTGGGCACTACAACCCCAATCATATATGTCGATAAACCAAGGGCTCTTTAACCCCTAAAAGTGTTGTTTCACACCCTAAAGGATCATGGTCAAATAATTACATAATTTCCCAAAAGTTCCACCTGAAAAACGACTCAGAATTGGCCCAAACTGGACCATACTGACTGCTCCATGGACAAGGTGTAATGCATACTGACTCCTACACTAGCCAAGTGTGATGCATACTGAAGAGGCCTTCTGTGGGGTGCGATGAGCGAGAATGGGCAAATGTCTGAAGCAGTTTGCTAAGTGGATGCTCATGGAATCTTTTAGAAACTTCCTCTATGACACTTGCCTCTCTAAATTCACCCAGGGATGAGTAAGAGATCCAAGAAATCTCCAAGTGGAACCAAGAACTATCAGTGGAATGACACTAATCAAAAACTCAGAGCTAACTCACACCTCTGCAAACATCTATAAATGGATCCCTCATCTGAGAGATCTAGGGGCTGAAATTTTGTAATTTGCAAAGAAGTGTTGTTAGTTTGTCTTTGAGAAGGAGCATTGTATTGTTGGGTGATCTTTCTTTTCATGAGGTGAAGAGGGCTTTGATGCTGGGAGGATGATACTGGATCAGACAGCTAGGCTGTAATCCTCTCTTCTACTATTAATAAAGTTCTTTGAGTTTCCCTCCATATAATCATGTATTTGTGAATCTTGTTGTTTGTGAATGAAATTGTATGGTCAATGTATTTCTGATTCTGCATTGTTTATGATATTATAGATCGAGATGCTTTGATGGTGTTTTGTTTCTTTGTCTCTACAGGTATTTTCTGAAGCGGGACAAGTAGGAGAGTAGTTGCAAGTTCCATCAAGGGAGAGAGAAATCAAGCAAGGAGTCAAGCAGAAGATCTAGGTTGGCCCCCTTTGCTTCTCTCTTATCTATCATACATAAAGGAAATCGTAAAGTGCTTTGATTGTTTGTTTCTAAGATAGCTACTCATCTTAGTGGGACTAGCAAATCGAAAAGACACTAGTTTTCTTGGAAACAGGTATTCTCAACCCATTCTAGTTGGTTTTTGTACTTATCTATCTCTGGTCTGGTTGTATGAAAAAAAGGAGTAAATTTGGTTTCTACTCTTAATTTAGAAATGATCCCTAATGGGTCATATGACTGTTGGGCCATGAATATGACCACTTTGTAACACTTATTTCATCCATTTTTACTCTTCTCTATTATTTCATTTGTTATAATTTATCATTTAAATCCATTTTATAAATGATCTATGCTCTTATGTAAAAATATTATTTATTCTCCTTTATTTCTAATAAATTGATGATTATGCATGATTTTATCAATGATAGTTTTAATAAATTGGTTGGAAAATTATTCACCATTTTTAGCCTCCAAGGTAATTTCCAGATTGAAGATTTGATCATTAAAAGTGTCAACTCATAAATTCGCTGGAATAAGGAGTGACAATTTTTCGGTTGAGAGCCTGAGAAAATGAAGAAGAATTTAGAAAATCTGAAACATGGGTTTTGTCCAGAACGGACCCAATTAACTTTGAACATGAACGGTTTGCCCAAATTCGGCTTGTACTAATAGAAATGTAGGGTTCTTTGAACATGATTTCCTCAGATTTGTTGTTGCGGCCGTCATCCAAATCTCAGCTGCAAAGCCAAATTCGTCTTGCTCTTGTTGAAAGATAGATGGAAATATATTTTCTTTTTGATCAATTGGTTGGAAACAATCCAATTTTGTAATAATGATCAGGTTGTAATTATCTTTGTTGTAACTTCTCTCTGATCTCTCTTTATTCAAATGAAAACAGAGATCAGAGAAGGGGATGATTAATTTGGAGAGGGATGATGAATTCAGGGATAGATTCAGAATTATGATTTGAATTAGAGCTTCAGAATTAAGGATTCATGATAGGATAGGAGGAAGAAGAGATTGTTCCATGCTGTAATTCTCAAAGCTTCAACTGTTGTAATGATTTCACAATTTAATGATTAATACCTGATTTGGGAGTTGCTGCTCATTCTTCTCATCTGAAGTAGCCCAACAGTGTCCACTGGCGGCTAAGGGCCCAGCCACTTGTGGATTACGCTACTGCTGTATTATATCTTTATGCTTCATGTGTGGTTTGATCTCTTTCTTTTACTCTGTTCAATAATCTAACGCACTTTACTGTTTTACATATCAACGCTGTTATATATACTTGATTAGATACTATTGTTATCTGCAACAGGAATGCTATGTTATCATTTTAACTTTGTATCGCATTGCTATTCCTTTTTATAATTGATATAATATTGTTGTTCCTTACAGATTGTCATTCGATTACAGGTTAACCGCGCTGTATGTTCGTAAATCGGTACAACTGTATGATGTATTCTTAAATTGTGGCTGCTGTTTATTCGGGATTGTTGTTCCATTACAATTGTTGTTACTTTATAGATATGATTCATGCGTATTGTATCAAAGCTCAGATTACTATCCCTTTTAATGATAAGTGTGTTGCGTGCTTGACTTGGGTTGCTGTACATTCAGATTTAATCCGTTGTTCTATACTTTATCTGTGATAATCTGCTGTTCCATTTCTATTTGCTATTCAATTCAAACGTTGTTACTCAATTCTTGTTGATTATAATTATTGCTGCATTCATTTACGTAGGATAGAGTTTTGCTATTCAATCCTATTTATAGAAGTAGATGATGTTCCATTTCTTAATTGATGTTCCATTTTCTGTTATTTGCATTATTGATTGCTTTGGTGTGCAGCAAGGCTGTCAACTGTAGAGAACATTGGTTACTTTTTCCTTGTTCTTAGATTGATTATCTTGTCCTAGTTTGATTTCAATTGTATCAATCTCTAGAGGAATGAGTTATTGCTATTGTATCCTCGATTGATGATTGCTGAGTGAATAGTTGGATTTTCGAGCATTTGAGTTTATGTTTTTGTAGTTAGATTTCTTTCCAAGCATTCATTTACTTTTGGATTTTAAGCACTATATTGCAAAACATTACTCTTGAGTAAATAGCCACCTCAGACTGAGTACACTCTCGAAATAAAAATTCTTCCCTGGGTTGACAATTAATGTGAAGGTAATTAGGAGTTAAAAAGACACCTTTTTATCGCACCACATTTTGGCGTCGTTGCCAGGGAGAGTGTAGCCATTTCTAAAGAGTAGTGTGCATCTAATGAGTGCCTGTTAGGAAAGAATTGAGTATTAAAAATGGAAGGTAAGAACCTTCGTATAGGAGCATGTAAAAGCCCTGCTCCCCCACCCGCTTTTCAATAGAATTGTTAAAGAACTTAGAGTAGAAATAGATGTTTGAATTTTTGTGTGAATGACTAGGGAAAAAATAGAAATTTTGAAAAGCAAATCACATGATTTCACTCAAGTGGTGATGTAAGCACCACCCATTTCACTAACTAATTGACAGGAACATTTGAAGAAGGAGCCTCGAAGAAACACATGAAAAACATCTTATATTATGGTAAGAAATGACTCACATTTCTACTTTTGAATTTCCTATCAAAGATCTAGGAGGAGTGACACAAATTCACATAATTCCCCCATCTTTCCAAATTTTCATGGTTTACCAAATGAAGATCTAGATACATTCTTATTTGAGTTCGAAATACTTTGTAGAGGATATGATTACTGTACTAATGATCAAATATTGAAAGTGTTTTCTCTTACTCTAAACGGAGTAGCTCTTCGATGGTTCATGAGCCTAGGTGGGAATTGTATCCAAACATGGGAGGACATGAAGAACATATTCTTGAAGAAGTACCAAGACTATTGCAAGGCCAATGAAGATATTTTTGTTATGATACAAGGGGAAGATGAAAGCTTGGAGGAATATGTAGATCAATTTCAATACAACCTTCAAAAGTCAAAATATAAGCATTTGGAGAAAGAGATCTTAAAAACACTCCTTCTTAAAGGAATCAAAGATGAATTTTTAGAACTCTTAAATCTGATAGGAAAAGGTGATGTTTTTTAGTTATCATATGATGATGTTTGTGAGTTGTGCATAAGGTATTCAAGAGGAATCTCCAAGGCTAGTAAGAATCCTAGAGATGTTTTTTCTTTGTTTTCCAAATTTGTTACAAGAATAGGAGACATAAGAGCTGAAATCAATGATTTATTTGAAAATTTTAAGTTGATTTTATTAGCTCTCTAAGTTCAAAATTGGATGTTTTGCAGGTTTATAAAAATCAAGAATTTGATGGAGTGTTTTGCCCTCATGACCGAAAGGAGCATCCCATAGATGGTTGTTCTTCGTTATCTAATTTGGAAGTGGCATATCAAAGAGATGGGGAATATGCAACAAGGTCAATAGGTATGGTTCAAAACGCTTCCTCTTCATTCTCTTACTTGCATAATCCATTATGGAATACTCATGTTTTAGGGCAGCCATGTCCATCTCAATATAACCCCCACAAATCTCAAGTTTGGCATGGTTCATCTCATGATTGCATAAATACTCTCCCTCATCTTGTAGCACAAACACATTCTCCATATTATCCACCAGCTCTTCCACAACATCTTACTTGCCCATCAAAACTATTCACACAACCCAATCAACCACATCATCACAATGCTCCATTCCTTACACATTTTCCTGCTCAACTAATTCCACACCCTCACCACAATAAACCAGTACAACATGCTTACAATGTTGAACTGCCAAATTTACCCACCCTTCCCACCCATTCTATCTCACATGTGACATTAGAGAAAACTTACAATGAGATTCAGAATGTTTCAAATTCAAAAATTGTAGAAGCTATGGAAGAAAATGAGGTTTCTTATAGTATGTATCAACAAGCTATTTTAAAAGCTCAAGAACTTCATGATCTGATGGATATGAGAAATCAAGAAAGTAATGGATACATTGAAGATTGGTTTTACTCCATCATTTGTTTGCGGCATCACTCCATACTTCAACAATTTTTGATACCATCTTTTCAAGGGAAGTTGGCTTCTCATACCCTAATATTCATTAATATGCAATTTTCAAATTTGGGTATGTGTATATGTGAAGCTTTATTTCAAAAATGGCTCCACTGGAAGTATTCATATACGTAGTCATATTCATTTTTCAAATCAAAATAGGTTAGTGTAGAAAATAAAATAAATAAGGGAATAAATAAATGCATTTTGTTTTTTTATGTAAAACTAGTTGTTTTTGTTGCAACATGCTATGCAAATCAACATTGGTGATAATTTTTTAATTCATTTGTGTATGTATATGACTTATAATGGAAATAATAGTTCTACAAACACTCATATTCACTTTTATAACCAATTTGAAAAATGCTTCAATATCATATTTTTTTGGCTTGTGGGCTTGATGGAATTTCTGCAAAAACAGTCGGGACAGTTATTTTTTGAGGGACCAAAAGGGAATATTTTTAAAACCTGTTTCTATCCTAAGCAGCCCTTGGTGTCTACTTTCCAACTCAATTTGGATTTGAAACGAAAAAGTTAGAACCAAAACATTGACCAGATGTCTAGCGGGCAACTCAGGAACAGAGTTGGGACAGTCGGTTTTTGGAGGTCTAAATGAATGAATTTTTAAAACTTGTTTCTATAGTAGATTCCCCTATGAATATAGTTTACAAAGGAATTGGAATAATTCATTTTCGATATCGTATGGGGAAGTTACGATCAAAATACTGACTGTCTATCGTAAATCAGCACTCTTAAAACTCTCTCTTTCCAGGTGTTCCTTACAGTGTTTGACCTATCAATTCTTCTTGTCCTCAAAACCTATTTCTATTGGAAATAAATAAATTAATCTACTTTAATTTCCAATTTTAATCATTCAAATATGACATCAAACGAAAAATTTATACTTGAAATATCAATTATTGGTCTAAGTTGGGTAATCGAAAATGACTCTGTTATGCAGGTTGTTCTAACTACAATTGACATATCATATCATTGAAATTTTAAAACATGTTCCTATTGGAGATACAGCTTTGAATTATCTCTCATCTGGCTTTGGAATCACTCAATTTGGACAAAAAACAAAGAAGTTGTAATTAAAACACTGCAGGTTAGCATGATTGGCCACTGCTCTCCCGCAAATGACAAATAAATCTTACTTTGTTATTTTCTCCGTGGCTTTGTTCTATAGAGTAACTAATTGTTAGTTTTTTGCATAATTCTTGGGTTAGAGGAGCCCGCACACCTCTATTTCTCCATGATTTAATGTTTTATTGCAGATAGATACTCGTTTTTTGCAGGTCCTAGGAGAAAAAGATGGTCAATTTATGGACAAGTGATTCTTGAAAGAAATTTTATGAAACAAAGGAATTTCATCTAACTCGTTACCCAATGGATTCATAATAGAAGAAATGAAGAATTGATTTGCATTTGAAGATTCATGTCTTATCACTGCTGCCAAAACATTTTTCAAAAAGATCATTTTTTTTACATAATATCATAGCTGTTGTAACTTAATTTACTTATTTACATATTGTTTTTTTTAATAAATTGTTGTTTCTTTTCTTATTTCTCTTGTATTTTGTGTTTCAGGTGTTGCTTCATTCAAATTGTAACATATCTTCAGCATCAATGCCGTGAACAGGTAATTTGTTTTTTGTATGTTTGCATTTTATGATTGTCCATTTTGCTGTTCCCTTTTCACGTTTTGTTGTTCCTCTTCAAAATGGAACAACACTTCTGCACTTTCACATTTTGTTGTTCCTTTTCGAATGGAACAACACTTCTGCACTTTCACATTTTGCTGTTCTTTTTCAAAATGAAGTAGCATGTTTTGTTGTTCCTTTTCAAAATGGAACAGCACTTCTGCACTTTCACGTTTTGTTGTTCCTTTTCAAAATGAAGTAGCATGTTTTGTTATTCCTTTTCAAAATGGAACAACACTTTTGCACCTTCACGTTTTGCTGTTCCTTTTCGAATGCAACAGCACTTCTGCACTTTCATGTTTTGCTATTCCTTTTCAAATGGAACAACACTTCTGCACTTTCACATTTTTTCTATTCCTTTCCGAAGAAACAACACTTTCACATTTCAGCTCTTCCTTTTCCAAAGGAACGACATTTGCATTTTTGCTATTCATTTTCCAAAGGAATGACACTTTTAGTTTCTACTGTTCCTTTTCCAAAGGAACGGCACTTGCATTTTTGTTGTTCATTTTCCAAAGGAACGACACTTGCATTTTTGTTGTTCCTTTTCCAAAGGAACGACACTTTTCATTTTTGCTGTTCCTTTTCCAAAGGAACGACACTTGTGTTTTTTGTTGTTCCTTTTCCAAAGGAACGACAGTTTTCATTTTTGCTATTCCTTTTCCAAAGGAATGACACTTTTCGTTTTTGCTGTTGCTTTTCCAAAGGAACGACACTTTTCATTTTTGTTGTTTATTTTCCAAAGGAACGACATTTGCGTTTTTGCTGTTCCTTTTCCAAAGGAACGACACTTTTGATTTTTGTTCCAAAGGAACGACACTTGCGTTTCTGTTGTTCCTTTTCTAAAGGAACGACACTTTTAGTTTTTGTTGTTCCTTTTTCCAAAGGAACGACATTTGTATTTTCACAATTTTTTGCATGTATTTTTGCTTTTTGATGTTCATTTCCTTTGTTGTTCCCTAAAAGGAACAACACTTTTTTGAGTGTTTTTGTTGTTCCTTTTTCCAAAGGAACGACATTTGCATTTTCACACTTTTTTGTGTGTATTTTTTCTTTTTGGCATGCATTTTCTTTGTTGTTCCCTACAAAGAACAACACTTCTTTTGAGTGTTTTTGCTGTTCCTTCAAATGAGCAACACTTTGAGAGTATTTTCGAGAGCAACTCTTCCTTCCTCTTGTGGGATTATTCCTTGTTCATCTTAATCACATTTTACTGATTCTCTTTCATGGCATGAAGTACACTATTTTTATGAGGACAAGAATTATGGATTCTATTGAAGCAAGTTAATATCATTCACGTTATGATCTTTAACAGGACAGCTCCTTGATGATATCTTATTTTCAAAAGGGACACAATTATTTGTATACTACTTTACTGCATTGTTTTTGTTGAACATGATATTGATTGATCATCTTAATACCATGCTAGTTCCACCTTTCCTGGTTATAATCTTCTTTGTGTGTAATAAATGAGATTATGGGTATATTTTTTCTATTGACATGTTCAACTTCTTCCACCATCCCTACTCTTAAGGAGTATTGAGCCTCCCTCTTTTTATCATAAAAATGTGTAATAACAACAAAATTTTGTTCGTAGATGGAGGATAGGGGGTCTCATTACGAGCCAGCCTACCACGTTCATAAGGCTATAACAAAGTGACATTCCCATTATGGCCACCACACCATGGTTATGATCCACTGGATAGTCAAATTATCCCTTGGAATAGGAGGTCTCATCATGAGCCGGCCTGATCGCTTTTGCTACATCCTAGTGAATGGCAGTGTGGTTATCTGGTTACGACGCTAGCACACTGATCTCTTCTGTAGAACAGCACTGAAACTCTCTAGTTATAAATTGAGGATTCTGGCTCATATGGGTTAAAAAGCAACCCTGCCAAGGCTATGGATGTCTGCTGGCAACAAAGGCTCTGCTTATGGTAGTGAAATTATATCTTATTGTCAATTATTACTATAATACCCTTTTCTTATTCTTTCTTTTTATCATAGAAGTTATTTCCTTAATTGTTTTTTCCCTATTTTGAACCTTTACGCATGAGAAATTATTTTTTGATCAATCACATCATTTTCAGCTAGAATACCGTCAGTAAAGCATCTTTTTGGCATATTTCTGTCCTTTTTCTCTTTTCATAACTTATCATCAATCCAAAGTGTCCTATCTTTTATTCATAACTATATTTATACACTCTGCTCTCATTATAACCATAACTCTTGCCGTTCTATCATTGATATGTGTACTCTGCTTCATTTACTATTGTATTGTTCATTCTCTTGCCTTGTCGTCAGTACAACCCCTTTCATATGCTTTATGGTCATGGAATCCCTTTTCCATTTGAAGGGGGGAATGTATGCATTATGGGATTGCATGTGATATGATTACTACACTCTGCCATAACTTGTTGATTTGATAAAATATCAATATCACATATATACAAAAGTTTTTCTGATTGAAATTTTTGCATGCATCTTATTTGTTGTTATTCAAACCTAACACTATGGATTCAAGAACATTGTATGCACAAGTGTGATTTATTTACAGGAGAACAACAACTATGCAGGGGAAATTCTATTCACAGCATGACCACACTATTGCAGCTAATAGAAGAGGCTCGAGCAACTCGCAAACATGAACAATTCTTCAAACATTATGTGCAGCTAACAGAAGAGGCTCGAGCAACTTGCGAACATGAACAATTCTTCAGACATTATGTGCTTACCTGGATTCCACCTTTTGCATCACTTTCAGCACCAACTTTGTCTCCATCAGCTTCAACAATTTCCAGTACATATATGTCATTCCACATTTTTGTTTTTGGAGGTAAAACTTGAGGTAAAATAGCCTAATTTTTTGATTTAGTACGAATTTAGGAGAATTTCATGAAAATCCATTTTGAGCATTATTTATCATCATTCATTCCACATCTTTACCACTTCCCATTTTTCAGCGGCATATTATCTTTCTGTTTAAGGGAGTGTTGCTTTCATTCATTTCTTTCTTATAACCATGTTATTCATATTCTTTATCATCCATTTCTATTCTTATTCATTCTCAACACCTCCCTTATTCCATGTTGTTTTACACCAAGCATAGCATTCAACAGATGGTAGCAACTACCTCTATTTGTTTTCTAGCATCGCATGAGGGCATGCTAATTTTTCAGAGAGGGGGAGGAATTGCTAGGCATGATGGATGCTTTCTACTTTCTTCCTCATTTAAGGCATACAATTTCATTTTTACACAGTGCAAAAATTGATTTCCATAATACTTTTAAAACTATGAACTCAATTCTTGTGATTTCTTGAAAACGCAGACGTATCAAACCCAGATAATCTCATGTTAAATTAGTTCATAAAATTTCGGAAATCATGCACTATCACCTATAGCCATTTTGTTTATATCTCATGATCCGTGCATCAAAACGATCTGATTTTTGGATCATAGAAGCATTCATATATTATAAATTTACTGGCAACATTTCAACAAAATCTGGTTTGTAGTTTTTGGGAAAATGGTTAATGAAGTTGCTGTCACTTATATCATATTTTGTTGCAACTTCATATGCACATAACTTGAACGTCAATGTAAAAATTGTTATGCCTTCATCAAGATTGCAAAAATTGAATATTCATTAAGGAATAATTCATTTGTTCTATGAGCTGAGATGAACAAATTGTTTATTGCTTGGTTAACACATGGGTTTTGTCTTTGGGTTGCATGAGGACATGCAATATATTCAGTTTTTTGTTGCATAAGGACATGCACTATATTCGGTGTGGGGGTATGTTGGGCCATGAATACGACCACTTTGTAACACTTATTTCATCAATTTTTACTCTTCTCTATTATATCATTTGTTATAATTTATCATTTAAATCCATTTTTTTAAATGATTTATGCTCTTATGTGAAAATATTATTTATTCTCCTTTATTTCTAATAAATTGATGATTATGCATGATTTTATCAATGATAGTTTTAATAAATTGGTTGGAACATTATTCACCATTTTTAGCCTCCAAGGTAATTTCCAGATTGAAGATTTGATCATTAAAAGTGCCAACTTAGAAATTCGCTGGAATAAGGAGCGACAGTTTTGCGGTTGATATTCTGAGCAAATGAAGAAGAATTTGGAAAATCTGGAACATGGGTTTTGTCTAGAATGGACCCAATTAACTTTAATGAAGAATGGTTTGCCCAAATTCGTCTTGTACGGAGAGAAACACAGGGTTCTTTGAGCACAATTTTCTCATATTTGTTGTTGCGGTTGTCCTCCAAATCTCAGCTGCAAAGCCAAATTCACCTTGCTCTTGTTGAAAGATAGATGGAAATACATTTTCTTGTTGATCAATTGGTTGGAAACAATCCAATTTTGTAATAATGATCAGGTTGTAATTATCTTTGTTGTAACTTCTCTCTGATCTCTCTTTATTTAAATGAAAACAAAGATCAGAGAAGGGGATGATTAATTTGGAGAGGGATGATGAATTCAGGGATAGATTCAGAGTTATGATTTGAATTAGAGCTTCAGAATTAAGGATTCATGATAGGATAGGAAGAAGAAGAGATTGTTCCATGCTGTAATTCTCAAAGCTTCAGTTGTTGTAATGATTTCACAATTTAATGATTAATACCTCATTTGGGAGTTGCTGCTCATTCTTCTCATCTGAAGTAGCCTAGCAGTGTCCACTGGCGGCTAAGGGCCCAGCCACTGGTAGATTACGCTGTTGCCATATTATATCTTTATGCTTCATGTGTGGTTTGATCTCTTTCTTTCACTATGTTCAGTAATCTGACGCACTTTACTGTTTTACATATCAGCGCTGTTATATATACTTGATTGGATACTATCGTTATCTGCAACAACAATGCTATGTTATCATTTTAACTTTGTATCGCATTGTTGTTCCTTTTGATAATTGATATAACATTGCTGTTCCTTATAGATTGTCATTCAATTACAGATTAACCACGCTGTATGTTCCTAAATCGGTAAAACTGTATGATGTATTCTTAAATTGTGACTACTATTTATAAATTCATGATTATGCATGATTTTATCAATCATAGTTTTAATAAATTGGTTGGAACATTATTCACCATTTTTAGCCTCCAAGGTAATTTCCAGATTGAAGATTTGATCATTAAAAGTGCCAACTCGGAAATTCGCTGGAATAAGGAGCGATAATTTTGCGGTTGAGTTTCCGAGCAAATGAAGAAGAATTTGTAAAATCCAGAACATGGGTTTTGTCTAGAACAGACCCAATTAACTTTCGTGGAGAACGGTTTGCCAAAATTCGTCTTGTACTAAGAGAAACGCAGGGTTCTTTGAGCACAATTTTCTCAGATTTGTTGTTGTGGCCGTCCTCCAAATCTCAGCCGCAAAGCCAAATTCGCCTTGCTCTTATTGAAAGATATATGGAAATATATTTTCTTGTTAATCAATTGGTTGGAAACAATCCAATTTTGTAATAATGATCAGGTTGTAATTATCTTTGTTGTAACTTCTCTCTGATCTCTCTTTATTTAAATGAAAACAGAGATCAGAGAAGGGGATGATTAATTTGGAGAGGGATGATGAATTCAGGAATAGATTCAGAATTATGATTTGAATTAGAGCTTCAGAAATAAGGATTCATGATAGGATAGGAGGAAGAAGAGATTGTTCCATGCTGTAATTCTCAAAGCTTCAGCTGTTGTAATGATTTCACAATTTAATGATTAATACCTCATTTGGGAGATGCTGCTCATTCTTCTCATCTGAAGTAGCCCAGCGGCGTCTGTTGGTAGCTAAGGGCCCAGCCACTGGTGGATTACGTTGTTGCTGTATTATATCTTTACGTTTCATGTGTGGTTTGATCTCTTTCTTTTACTCTATTCAGTAATCTAATGCACTTTACTGTTTTACGTATCAGCATTGTTATATATACTTGATTGGATACTATCGTTATCTGCAACAAGAATGTTATGTTATCATTTTAACTTTGTATCGCATTTTTGTTCCTATTGATAATTGATATAACATTGTTGTTCCTTACAGATTGTCATTCGATTATAGATTAACCACACTGTATGTTCCTAAATCGGTACAACTGTATGATGTATTCTTAAATTGTGACTGCTGTTTATTCGGGATTGTTGTTCCATTACAATTGCTATTACTTTATAGCTGTGATTCATGCATATTGTATCAAAGATCAAATTACTGTTCCTTTTAATGATAAGTGTGTTGCGTGCTTGACTTGGGTTGTTGTACATTCAGATTTAATCCGTTGTTCTATACTTTATCTTTGATAATCTGTTGTTCCATTTCTGTTTGCTATTCAATTCAAAGGTTGTTACTCAATTCTTGTTGATTATAATTATTACTGCATTCATTTACGTATGATAGAGTTTTGTTGTTCAATCCTATTTATAGAAGTAGATGATGTTCCATTTCTTAATTGTTGTTCCATTTTTTGTTATTTGCGTTATTGATTGCTTTGGTGTGTGGCAGGGCTGTCAACTATAGAGAACATTGGTTACTGCTTCCTTGTTCTCAGATTGATTGTCTTGTCCTAGTTTGATTTCAATTGTATCCATCTCTAGAGGAATGAGTTATTGCTACTGTATCCTCGATTGATGATTTTTGAGTGAATAGTTGGGCTTCCGAGCATTTGAGTTTATGTTTTTGTAGTTAGATTTCTTTCCAAGCATTCATTTACTTTTGGATTTTAAGCACTATACTGCAAAACATTACTCTTGATTAAATAGCCACCTCAGACTAAGTACACTCTTGAAATAAAAAGTTATCCCTGGGTTGACAATTAATGTGAAGGTAATTAGGAGTTAAAAAGACACCTTTTTATCGCACCACAATGACCAGGTAAAGCTAAGGCTATACTACATTTCTTTTATTATCTTATCTGCTTCTTCCCCTACTGCCACGCTATTACAAATGAAAGGCCCAATCTGTGTTTTAATTTTGAACTAGGACTTCTTCTTGGCAGCTACAAAGTGGAACTCATCCATATTGAGCATCTACCTTATGTAATCTAGAGAAAAAATCCTCATTTGGAGGAATTTAGGCAACTTATAAGGTGTGAGTTCACACCCAAATATTCTCAATTCTCTATAGTTTTGATAGAGGTACCAACCCCTGTCTGAACTTGGTCTGATAGCTGCAACACCTTTCTAATTTCCTCATTGATCCTCATTTCAATTCTGGTGCTTAAGAGACTAATTGTTCAATGCAAAAACATCTCTATGAACTGTTTATATGTATATTCTTTTTGTTCCTTCATCACCAGTGTAGTCCAGATGATGACTGAATCTTGATTTCCTTCTTCATCCAGCTTTTGTAAAGCAAGGTTGATGTTGTCTCCCTAAAATTATAAGAACATATAAACTAACATAGAAGCATACTTGAATACCTCCTTAGTTGGGAATTTGATAAGCTACTCGTGAATTGAATCTGCAAGAAATTGGCTAAAATTAAAGATGATGGAGAGCTTAGAATCAGTAGAGAAAATGGACATAAATCCTATGATGGCCTCATCTACCCACTGATCTAAGTAGTAGCCAAGGAGGTAAGAGATAATTGTGATAATATTCTTTGCTCTCTCAGGGAAAATGGAGGAGGGATAGAGAGGATTTTTCTTTGGCAATCAGGCATCTTCTGTCAAGAAAAGTTCTAGGGTTTTCACCATTTTAGAAAATTCTAATTTCTGGTATAGTTCAACAAGTGCTTCATAGGAAAAGGGGGTGGCATTCTCTACTGTGGGGGCCTTCATCATCTGGTCTATGGCTTAAGGAGTGATAGTAAACTAAATTTCTCTAGTGGGGGTAATGATGGCCCTTTGGCTTGGCAAATAAGATGCATGACAATTCCTAACAAAGTCCAAGGTGTTGTGGGTACGAGGAAAAATTTAATGGGGTAGATTTGACTCCCATAGTTGAATTTCATTGGTTTTGTCTACGTATTTATCTTTGAGCTGGAAATACATCTCAAATAGGTCAAATTTGCAGAGAGTTTCATGGATTTTAAGGTCTTTGTTAGCTAAAGGGATGTGGTGAAAATCAATGGGAGGATAGATCAGAGGATTGACGGGTTCTTCTTGTGGAGTAGGTAAATCTCCTCTATGGATAGAGGTGATCCCTCTAGCCCTAGAGTGGGTCTAGCTGCAAACATAACAACCTAATGAAAACTTCCTTAAACTAGAATCAAATAAGAGGGCCTACCTCTTATAACGCTACTCCGCTTGATGATGACCTTGCTCCTTTGCTCCAGCTTCCTTTGAGTTCTTCTCCTTCAAATACCTGAAACAAATACAAAAAAGACAATAGAAAATGTAATAGCATAAAATCGTATTCAATTTACTTAAATATTTAAGGAACCTTAAGCCATTAAATGTGATATGACACTCAATGTAGGAAATATATCATTAATTGTATTAATATAAAGCTCAAAAAGAGATACAACCAAAGAATTGATGTTGCAGGTCTCCTTCGACGTATCCAGGTTCCACCACAACTTCTAACATCTCATGGTTAGCCTCAACAATGGGAGTTTAAGGCTTCTTCCCTTTAGTTCTAAACCAAACCAAACACACTATTCTCCCTTTACACACATAAACAAGAAGGAAAAAATCTATAGATATCTTGCTGGTTATTCAAGCTCCAAAAAAGACTAGTTTAGCTTGGAAAAGGAGGAGTTTATATAGCTTTGATGGAGGAGAGATGGTTCCTCTTATTATGGGAGAGGGCGTATCTCTTGGGTTTTTTCCATATCAATAGGGGAAAGGAGCCCAAACTGAATTCCTCAGCTCTATCTAGCCCAACCATTTACCAGACTTCTGTTACAAAGCTTCTAGACTTGGAAGCTTTGAATCCATATTTAAAAAACATGCCAAAAGAGGATTGGAATGAGTAAGGAAGGTCTCACTTGCACTGTTCGGCACTAGGTCTAGTTTCAAACTCTGCAAATTGGTGTGAGGAAGGAATTGATCACTAGTGTCGGTCTTGAAAACTAGGATTTAAGGAAGATTCTTGGGAAATGATGCAAGAGGGGAATGTTCTACACATGAATAGGGATGTAACGACATGCTCTTCATGATGGGAAAGCATATAGAGTTCATTGTAGAGATATTCCAAGATCGACGAACAAGGAGTACAGAGACATTGCCAAAATGCTATGTAACAGATGCCCCCTAAAGCGTGAAGGCCGAACTAGAGTGGGGTGAAATTCTTTACAAGTATATGTGTGGAACCGAAGACAGTCATCAGAAAACCTGCAAGCAAGCATAGATACATATAGATCACTGAAAACTCTAATAAATGATACATGAATCATGGTATGGACGTAACCATCTAGAGAAAGATCGTGTAAATGGATCCATGGTACGGGCGCAACCATCTAGTAAGGAGGATCATATCGAACCTAAGGTATGGTTGCAGCCATCCAATAATGAGAAAGATCACATATAACAACTCATGGTATGGTCACATCCATCCATCTAAAAGGGACATGTATATCAGCATGTGTTGGAAATAATACTGAGAGGGGGGAGGGGGTGAATCAGTATTATCAAGACAATCCTTTTCAATTCTTTCACAGATTTGTATATGCTACTTTAGTTAGATAAACTAGCGTATATACGCAACTTCAGTAAAGGAAAACTGCGTATAACTTACATACTTGTAATTTAATTATTCTTTAGTTGTTGACTTTAAATCTGTGTGTCAGAACCATAGAAACAATAACTAGGAACAGGAAAATGCAAACAGTCACACACAAGAACACAAGATATAAGGTGGAAACCCAATGTGGGTGAAAACCACCTGCTGCAATATGTCTCTATCTTTTCAATTAGAAACTTATTTTACAATGATTATGTATTGGTGCAGTCCTTTACCAGTACGCAGGCTGCAACCTGTAGAGAGCTACAACCCTCTCTCGTTCTCCAGCTTCTCCTGGAAGGAAGCTACAACCCCTTTAGCTCTTGTACTAGCTGAAATACTAGTACGTAGGTGCTGACCTACAGAAGGCTACAACCTTCTCTTTTCTTCAAGGGACCACATTTCATAAATTTTCAGACTGGATCCATGAACATCAATCAAACATCAAGAATTTCTGCATCAAACAATCTCCTTTTCACCAATTAAAACTGAATCAAATAGACACTTCTTTGACAACTGTACACAGAACACAGTAACAGTAACCATACACCAATTCTGAACCTAGATCATTGCAATAATCAACACGAGCAGCTAGAACATAATTTAAGAGATGTATGCTACTTCAATATTCAAAAGCCTGCATGCATACGCTTCTGTGTTAAGACCAACCTGAGTATACGCTCTTTTGACTTACAGAAACTGCAAGTATACACGCCTTCACTTCACTGAACCTGGGTACAAATCTATAAAGATAATTCACTCCTTCAAATGTTCAGACATTAGTTAACCTAGATTATCAGATTTATAGATCAAGCGGGCACCACATATAACAGGTCAAAATCATACAAAGATACAATTACTCAAGCCTTAAGATTTTGACCCATCAATATAACTTATCCTTTTTTTTTGCACTTAGGTTCCTCCTTCATTCAGATCCAGTTCTCCACCATGACCCCAATCACTAGTATTCCAAATCTAGCACCTTTTCAGATATTCAAATAATTCAGATTGTGACCTTGCCTAATGATCTCCTTCCTCTTTCATAGTCTTAGGCCTTTCACAATACCACGGTCCAAAACCATAACAAATCAATACCATGGACCCAATACTTGGGATCAACACATTGGACGAGATACCATGGTCCAAAACCATAGGTTCAATACCAAGGACTAAATACCACGGACCAAACATAAGTTCTCCCACTTGTACGAGATTTTCCTTGTGTGAAAGTGCGTGTATACGCATACGCATCTTTGGAACACCTAACCCGCGTGCATATGCGGCTTGATCATGATGAACCTGCGTATATATATTTTTCCTTCATTCTGAGAGCCTGAACTGAGATCTGTTACCAGAGTGAGTTGCCATCAAGGAAAACACATGTGCCATAGCGCCAAACCTATGTCATAATGCCAACAATCTCCCCGTTTGGACTTGAAGGAAACCCCAAGATCCTCAAAGTCATTCTCCTCCTTTGTCATAAAGGGAAAAGGGTTATTCTCCCCTTGAGTACATGCTAAAATCTCTACTCTGCTATGCTGACCATGCTCCCGCTGACTGTAGGAAAGATCTACAAAAAGATGTTCTACAAGAAGAACCATGACTTATACATCATACAAGACCTTCCTATCACCAAAAGACTCTATACAAACATCCATCACCCAACCAAGTGGGGATACATCAGAAGTTTACATATGACAACCAAGTACATTACATCATTCATCCCAGGCATAGTGGGGAAACCAAAATAGGTCGTTACATGACCTTGACAATAAAAGATATACATGACATAGAAAAGAAAAAAAAAATTAGAGCAAGACTATGAAAGTCACCAATCAGCAACATCACTATTCAGATCAGCATCCATGTTCTCCTTTTGCACCTGATCCACCTGGAGCCAAAAACAGCTTGTGTACATGAACAAGGAGATTCTAATGTAATGCCAACAATGCATTATTAGAAGTTTATATGCTCCCCCTGAACCTGTGCCATATGGTCTCTGTCAGACCCATATCAGACTCTCTTCAACCAAAGTTTGTCCCCACTGATTTCCTTCAAACCACCATATACGCGACTGTATCTTCATAAATCGGCGTATGTATGCGGATCCTCCTGATTAAACTCGTATACAACCACATTTCTCTGAAACAGACAGGTTTCAACAGCAAGATGATGCATCAACTACCCCCATCTTCTGTCTGAGGTATTCAAATGTCTCCCTGGGCAGTGGTTTGGTGAGAATATCAGCAATTTGTTCCTTGGAGGGAACATACTCTAATTTGACCTTTTGTTCCAGCACTTGTTCCCAGAGAAAATGATACTTGATCGGTATGTGCTTAGTCTTTGAATGCATGACAGGATTCTTTGAGATACTGATAGCACTTGTATTATCACAAAAAATGGAGATACGTGGAGTACAAGTGATTTGAAGATCTTGCAAAGTTTGCATCATCCAAAGGAGTTGTGTGTAGCAAGATGCAACAGCTACATATTTTGCTTCAGCTGTAGATAAAGCAATAAAACTTTGTTTCTTGCTGAACCAAGATACTAATCTAGGACCCATGAAGAATGCACCACCACTAGTGCTTTTTCTGTCATCCACGCTTCCTACCCAATCCACATCTGTATATGCATGAAGTGTGAGATCTGTATCTCTAGGATACCATAAGCCATAGTTTTGAGTTCATTGAAGAGACTTGAAAATTATCTTAACTGCCTGAAGATGAGTTTCCTTTGGATTTGCCTGAAACCTTCCAACTATTCCCACTGCATACATAATGTCTGGTCGGGTACCTATTAGATAGAGTAGACTACCAATCATGGATCTATAGATTGGTTGATGTACTGCTGCCGATTCATCATTTTCTCTGAGGCTGCATCCTGTCACCATAGGGGTACATACTGGTTTCAAATCCTCCATCTCATATTTCTTCAAGATCTGCTTGAGATACTTGGTTTGTGATAGAAAGTTTCCATCTTTGTTTTGTTGGACTTGTAAACCAAGAAAATATGTGATCTCACCAAGCATAAACATTTCAAACTCTTTCTGCATTACTAAGGCAAAATTTTGACTCATGTCTTCTTCATTGCTACCAAAGATGATATCATCAACATACACAACAAGTATTAGCAACTTATCATTGTCAATTTTTATATAAAGGTTGCTATTAGTTGATCCTTTTATAAAACCTTGTTGACGAAGGTATTTATCCAAGTGATAATACCAAGGCCTTGGAGCCTGTTTAAGGCCATAGAGAGCCTTTTTGAGTTTGCATACAAGCTTTGGATCATTTCCAAGGATAAACCCATCTGGTTGCTCAATATACACTTCTTCGTCCAAGTCTCCATTTAGAAAAGTAGATTTCACATCCATTTGAAATACTTTGAACTTCTGAAAACTAGAGAGAGCAAGGAACATTCTGATGGCCTCAAGTCTAGCAATGGGAGCAAACATTTCTTCAAAGTTGATTCCTTCTTGTTGAGCATACCCTTTACAAACAAGTCTGGCTTTGTTTCTAATAACTTCCCCATTTTCATTCAACTTGTTTTTGAATATCCATTTTGTCCCGATGACATTCTTATCTTTTGGTCTAGGAACCAACTCCCAAGTGTTATTCTTTTCAATCTGCTCAAGTTCTTCATCCATTGCCTTGACCCAGCATTCATCTTTGCATGCCTCTCTTACATTTTGTGGTTCGGTGGAGGAGACAAATGCTAGATAGCTTGAAGCTTCTGAAATGGTTCTCCTTGTTTGTACACCTGCCTCTTTCTGCCCCAAAATTTGAGATTCTGGATGATTCTTTTGAACGTATCTGGATGGAGTCTTTTCTTCTGTTCTCATTTGTTCTTCTAGTGCCTCATGGGTTTCTTCTTCATCATGAATCTGATTTGACGTTGAGGGATAGTCCTCATCATCTTTGAAAACTTCAGATCTTTCCTGCCTAGAGGTATTTCCTTCTTCATCAATCACGACATCAATACTTTCAATCATTTTTCGAAGTCTTTTATTGTAACACTTATATGCTTTGCTATGGGGAGAGTAACCAAGGAGAATGCCTTCATCTGCTCTAGGTTCAAACTTGCCAAGATTTTTATCAGTCCTTTTAATGTAGCATTTGCTTCCAAAAATTTTGAATTATTTTACCATGGGAGTCTTACCATACCAAAGTTCATGAGGAGTCTGAGTGTTGTTTACCCAGACATTTGTCTTGTTAAGAATAGTTACTGCAGCAAATGCGGCTTCACACCAAAAGGTTGCGGGAGTTCCAAATTCATCTAGCATAGCATGAACCATTTGTTGAACCGTTATGTTCATCCTTTCCACTACTCCATTTTGTTGAGGTGTCCTTGCAGCAGAAAATTCCCTTCTTATGCCATGTTCTTCACAAAAATCGAAAAATTCATCTGAGGTAAATTCTCCTCCTCGATCAGTTTTGAGGCATTTGATTCCGCGATCTGATTCGTTTTCAACCAAGGCTTTGAATGATTCGAACTTTTCGAAAGCTTCATATTTATACTTCATGAGTCCTATTGAACACATCCTTTAAAAGTCGTCAATGAACAATATGAATTACTCTTCACCTCAAGGTGACCTTTTCCTAGTTGGACCACATATATCAATATGGAAAAGTTCAGGTGGCCTACTAGCCGATCCTTCCTTCTCAGGGAAATTAGTTATGGTTTTCTTACCAAACTAACATGATTTGCATATTGTATTGTCTGGAATTCTAATGTCAGGAAGATCATGAACCGCCTAATATTTGCATGCTTTCCTTATCTGAGAGAAGCTAAGATGCCCCAATCTTCTGTGCCATAACTAGTATTCATCATTCTTGCTTAGATAGCATTAATGTTGTCCTTCTTTGAATATGTATAAATTATTTGGATTTCTTATGCCTTTGATCACTGTTTTTCCTGTATCAAGATCATGAACACTACATCCATTTGATCGAAATATTACCTCAGTTCCTTGATCACACATCTGACTGACACTCAATAGATTATGCTTTAAGCCATCAACATGCATAAAATTTCCAGCTTTGACCTTTCCTTTCAACTTCATAGAACCTTTATCTTTTATGAACGCAGGGGTGTCATTTCCAAATGAGACCTTCTTCACCTTTTCTAAGGCACTATATGATTGAAGTTTTTCTTTATCACCTGTCATATGTTTCGAACATCCACTATCAATGTACCATTGATTTTCTTGTCCTTTTGCATATAAGGCCATCCCACATATTTCCAGTTGTGGTTCTTTCATTCTCCATGTTTTGGCACTTGAGACTTGTTCGATCTGAGTTTTCTGCTGAAACCTGCTCCTGCATTCAGAATCTTCATGACCGAAGTTGTTACAAATAGAACATTTTATTTCATTTTCAAGAGCAGAAAAGTTATTGTAGGTCCTTTTCATGATCCCAATCATACTTCTTTGTTTCTGAGCTTCTCTAGTCATGATTTTCTTATAGGCAACACATTGAGCTAATTTGTGACCAAAGTTATGACAAGAGAAACATTGGCCATTGAAGAAACTCCTGCGATTATCAAATCTACCAACCGAATGATTGTAGTTCCTACTGACATCCATTCTTGAGACAAATTGAGAATGTTTTACCTGTGGTTGGTTGTAGCTTCTGTTCATCCTTAAAGTAGATTTCCCCCGATTTACCTGGTAGTCTTTGGTCATTCTTGAGGTAAATTGTCCCTGATTTACCTAGTGATCTCCATTGTGCCTTTGCTCACTCCTCCTTGCTACATCAACATAACTTTTGGAGGTGGATGGCTTCTGTGCTTGAGACGCTTCTTCATTATATCCCAGGCCTATCTTGATTAGTGGAGAATGCTGCACTTTGATAATATCATCTAAAGTTTTAGATCCTTTAGCAAATATGAGATTAAGGGCTTTTGTTTTCTCAATTTCTTTTCTAAGTCCCACAATTTCACATTCTAACTTTTCATTGTGTTTATCCTTTTCGACAAGTTGGAATGTTAGAGTATCTATAATCATATTCTTTTCCTCTAAACAAACTTTAAGCTTAGAAATTTCTTCATAAAGGCCTTCTTCATTTATAGCATCCAAGAAATCATCATCTTCAAAAGCCATCAAAAGTCTATTATCATTGCCTTGTTCATCTTCATCACTATTTGACAATCCATCACTGTCTTCATGCCTGTAATAGCTCTTCTTATTTACATTCTGTTTTCGGTTCCATCTAACAGGTTCCTTACCTTTGTCCAGTTTATCTTTATGAGGACATTTTGCAGCATAATGACCGACTCTTCCACAAGCAAAGCATTTGAAAGGCAGCTTACCTTTGAATCTACCAGTTCCTCGTTGAAGGTTCTTGACAAAATTTGATTCTTCCTCTTCTTTTGACATATGTCCCGACTCATAGTAATCTCCTTTTCCTGAAGCTTTGAATGCAACTTCTCTCTTATCTGATGGTCCTCCTTTTCTCATTTTGTAAGCAATTAGAATTTCGTGCAGCTGTGACATGGTAAGGTTGTGTAGATTCTGCTTTTCTTCTATGGCAGAAACTTTTGAATCAAACTTGGGAGACAAAGATCTTAGAACCTTTTCAACCACTGTAACTTCTTTTATTTCTTCACCCAAGTTTTTTATACAATTTACGATCTCATCTATACGTAGGAAATAGCTAGCCACACTTTCATCATTATGCATTTTGATATTTACATATTGAATTCTAAGAGTTTGTAATTTAGCTCGTTTTACCTGTTCATCTCCTTCATAGCTCAGAACGATCTTGTCCCATATTTCTTTTGCGCTTTTGAGCTGCATAACCTTGACGAATTCTGATTGAGATAGGCTTCCTAATAGAGTATTGACAGCTTTTTCATTTGCTTCATACTGCTTCTTACCAGCTGCATCTGTAGGAGTTGCTGATGGAAATGTGTATCCTATTTCCACAATATCCCAAACTTCTGTACCAAGAGATTGAAGATAGGCAGTGATTCTTACCTTCCAATAGATGAAGTTGCTCCCATAAAAAATCGGTGGCCTCATAGATGCTTCCTTTTCATAGTAGCTCATGATGATAGATCTTCCTTCAAGCGATCAAGCTTTTCCTGAAGGACCTGCTCTGATACCAATTGTTGGAAATAATATTGAGAGGGGGGGGTGAATCAGTATTATCAAGACAATCCTTTTCAATTCTTTCATAGATTTGTATACGCTACTTTAGTTAGATAAACCAGCGTATATACGCAACTTCAATAAAGGAAAACTGCGTATAACTTACAGACTTTTAATTTAATTATTCTTCAGTTGTTGACTTTAAATCTGTGTGTCAGAACCATAGAAACAATAACCGGGAATAGGAAAATGCAGACAGTCACACACAAGAACACAAGATATAAGGTGGAAACCCAATGTGGGTGAAAACCACCTGCTGCAATATGTCTCTATCTTTTCAATTAGAAACTTCTTTTACAATGATTCTGTATTGGTGCAGCCCTTTACCAGTACGTAGGCTGCAACCTACAGAGAGCTACAACCCTCTCTCGTTCTCCAGCTTCTCCTGGAAGGGAGCTACAACCCCCTTAGCTCTTGTCCTAGCTAAAATACTAGTACGTAGGTGTTGACCTACAGAAGGTTACAACCTTCTCTTTTCTTCCAGGGACCACGTTTCATAAATTTTCAGACTAGATCCATGAACATCAATCAAACATCAATAATTTCTGCATCAAACAATCTCCTTTTCACCAATTAAAATTGAATCAGTTAGACACTTCTTTGACAACTATACCCAGAACACAGTAACAGTAACCATACACCAATTCTGAACCCAGATCACTGCAATAATCAACAGGAGAAGCTAGAACATAATTTAAGAGACGTACGCTACTTCAATATTCAGAAACCTGCGTGCATACGCTTTTGTGTTAAGACCAACCTGAGTATACGCTCTTTTGACTTACAGAAACTGCATGTATATGCACCTTCACTTCACTGAACCTGCGTACAAATCTATAAAGATAATTCACTCCTTAAAATGTTTAGACATTAGTTAACCCAGATTATCAGATTTATAGATCAAGTGGTCCCCACATATAATAGATCAAAATGATACAAAGATACAATTACTCAAGCCTTAATATTTTGACCCATCAATAGAACTTATCCTTTTCTTTGTGTTTAGGTTCCTCCTTCGTTCAGATCAAGCTCTCCACCATGACCCCAATCACTAGTATTCCAGATCTAGTACCTTTTCATATATTCAAATAATTCAGATCGTGACCTTGCCTAATGATCGCCTTCCTCTTTTATAGTCTTAGGCCTTTCACAATACCACAGTCCAAAACCATAACAAATCAATACCATGGACCCAATACTTGGGATCAACACATCGGATGAGATACCATGGTCCAAAACCATAGGTTCAAATACCAAGGACTAAATACCATGGATCAAACATAAGTTCTCCCACATGTACGCACTTTTCCTTGGGTGAAAGTGCGTGTATACGCATACATGTCTTTGGAACGCCTAACCCGCGTGCATACGCGGCTTGATCATGATGAACCTGCGTATATATATTTTTCCTTCATTCTGAGAGCCTGAACTGAGATCTGTTACTAGATTGAGTTGCCATCAAGGACAACACCTGTGCCATAGCGCCAAACTTGTGTCATAATGCCAATAGCATGATCATGCCACATCACCTTGCAACCTAGACTTTAGTAATATAAGCCAAGGGTCTTGTGCTTCCACACGACCTGATAAAAGTACAAATTCTAACATGTGAATAGATGTGTTGAAGTCAAACATGCTAGAACGTCACTTGATTACCGGTCACTAATGTGAACCATTAAGAAGCACAAGAGAAACCACCAATAATGACAATGGCTCTTGAGGTATCAACGGCACAATCCACAGAATATGAATAATGAATTGAAGTCGAACACCCGTGAAATCACCTGATCAAAAGCCAATGATGTGAACTTGTGGTCGAGTGTGAAGAACTTGCCATTAGGGCATGCAAACTCTAAGGTACTGGAATGGAGTCTCTTGGCCAACTTCCCAAATAATGAGTTTAAGTCGATAGGAATTGACCTTGTCGAAGGAGGGCCATGATGTATCCCACATCATCGATGTGAGACAAAGGGATGTAATGATTATGGATGATAAAGAGAATCAGGAATGAGTGTAATTGTAAAAGGATAACTCTTGAACATATTGACGACACGATTCCGGAGTTTGGCATCTTTTGGATCCATAGGATCGGAGGTCATCATGATATGGCAAAGATCAAATGGAAAAGGAAAAAATGAATGGCCCAACCCAGGAAACTCAAAGATGAAGTGTGGATATCCCAACCTGATACGAAGCAGAAAGTGTCATGTTCAAGAGTGAGTCACCGACACAACTGATAGAATTTCCCATTTTCCTCCACCATTTCTGGCAGGTACCCCAATTATTTTTTATCGCAAGCTTGAAGGGAATAGCATGTGCTTGCACTATAAGTCCATCCTTCGGATGAATCCGACCTAGTAAGGTTAATGAGCCTTAAGAAGTAGAAGCTCATGTCTGTCATGGTGACGAATCCAATGTCGTTTAATATTTTAACAAGCCCGACAAAGGTGTGACTTGGTATCTTTTTTATGTTTAGAGAGTTTGAAAAGGACACAAAAAAGAAAACTCCAAAATGTCCATTTTCGTACAGTTGTGTCTCTATAGCCCGAAAAGGTAGAAAACAATACTTGAGAGAACCACTTGACCATATCATCCAAAGAGTACCTTTTTCGTAAATAATTTATCCAAGCTCGAAAAAGGGGTAAACGTATATTCGGTAAATGATATTTTGTAGCCTTTAACGAGTTCAAAATCATAAGATCTCGGTAATCTTTTCATGTTTTAAGGGTCGAAAGAGAGCTGAAAGAAAAACTCCCATTTTTATTCTCTTTGACAAGTCAAAAAGGGAAAAATACGACAATCTTTTCAATGTTTTACGAGTCAAAAAAGAGTTTAAAGGTGACTCGTCCTAGAGGAACGAGTGGTATAAAGGGTAGCAACAGGTTCCGGTTAGGGGGGAACTGCTTAAAACATTGAAAGGTCAAGAGGCTAGCTAACAAAACCACTCATTTATATGGTTCCTCAGGAAAGGAAAAAACAACCAAGTGAAAGCATATGATCGACCCAAGAGATGGTGGCAATGGAATGAAACAACCAAGGCTCATCTTGCAGAAATTAGCTAGTAAAAATGGAAATCAGGCATGGGTTCATTTTTACACAAGCTTGAATCATGGGGAACTCTGGTTGAATACAGTTTCATGTTTACACAAGCTTGAAACAAAGACAAACTATGCTGGAGTTAAGTTTGCATTCCCCCAGCATAATGACTCAAATAGAGGTACACGCCCCCCCAAGCTTCATTTCATTCAGCTAGGTGGATGGAATTAAGGTTCACCTTCGAGATCCAGGAAAAAATTGATTGGGATTTTACGAGATCTTAATCGAAGACTCGACTTGGAAAAGAGAGTTGTTTCATTTTTTAATGAGCTTGACACAGTAAAAGAACTATCCTCGAACATCTATTTCATTTTTTAATGAGGCAGATACAGGAACAAACTATCCTCAGAAATCTGCTTCATTTTTTAATGAGGTTGATACAAGAAAAAACTATCCTCAATCTCTTTGATTCACTATTTAACGAGCTTGACACAAGACAAGGAACTATGCTGACACCCCTTGTTTCATTTTTTAACGAGCTCGGCACAAGACAAGGAACTATGCTTTGACATCCTTATTTCATTTTTTAAGGAGCTTGACACAAGACAAGGAACTATGCTCCAATATTGTTCATGGACCACAGGAGAACATGGATCCAAAGAGGTCCTCACTAGATAGGAGAACTATGCTCTAGGAGGAATACATGTCAACTGGTACCAATTATAGATCGGGTTCTAATGCCCCCAGTACATATTGTACTATACCATCTATGTGATCATCAACAGATGTGGAGATAGAATAGGTAGCCACATAATTGACCTGTTGCAGGGAGGGTACTTCTTGCAAACAAGAACCAATAGGGGATGATGGTTGCATAGGAGGCACCTAGTGACCAATGAATGACAATTGATCAATGGTCACTATTCTTCATGTGGAAAGAACAACATGGAAAAATCAAGAAACAAGAGCTCCCATGACATAAACATAGTCACGTCCAAGGAGAAGATTGAAATATAAGGGACCTTGGACTACCATCACATCTACATAGATGGTATTTCCTCCCAAAGTAATAGGGAACTTTGGAAGGATCCATAAGGGTTGACTCATTCCTCTGTTGAAAGCCAACAGATTCTGGGTAACAGGCACAAGATGTGGTGTTGGCTTGATGGGACCCGACCCAGGTTCAGAGTGTTTTAGCCAAAAAAATCCCAAACTACTGGCCCTTTTGGCAACAATCCGTGGAGTGCAGACTGAGGTCTCACCCGAGGTAGTATGGGAGGGTGTTGGAACTAGGTTTCCACACCCTAGGTATGTCTTGATGATGTCTGGATGGTCCACGAATCGATCCCTCATGTTTGTTTAGAACATGACCTTCGCACAGTTTGAAGGATGAGCGCAAATGCTTTTTACTCTTTCTGTACTTAGTATTGTTATAGATCTTAAATTAATTTAAGTATGCCCAATACTTTCAGTTACCAATTAACATAAATAGATATGCGTGCAATCATAAATGGTAAATAGATGCTTAAACAGAAACAGAGCAATAGACATGCGATATTCCAAAACCAACTTATCTTTATTAATGCTTTTTCCAGTCACAATCCACTTCCTACCTTACGCACATAGTTGCAGGGGTCCGCGAACATAGCTGTGGACTCTATTAGGCCTTTGTGCACACAGCTGCAGAGCCTCTTCTACTACTATGACCTGTGACTCAGACTTATAGACCTCAATCCAATATTACTTTTAGAAATCAACACACATCTAAACTCTACATCGAAAGCTACCTTCTACACTTATAGCCTTGCTCTATTAATACATTCCCATGGTCCGTGGACCATGGGTAGGCTAACACATTCTATATGAATTTACAATATTTTAGGGTGGACTACCCTTAGACTTAACCTTTTACAATCCACGCTCTACGCACTTCACAGAGCTTTTACCATACCAATATCCCAAAAATGTGGGCTTTAAGCCCCAAAACCGTCATGTGGGGGATCCACTACCCAACAAGCCCCCAACACAATCATCGTGACAAATCCCGAGTCTCTCGTCGGTGCGGCGAGACGCGCTGCCAAGGCTTCACATTCCACCATCCCTGTGAGTGACACACTACTCTTCGTTGCTCCATCCTTGCCTCCTGCAACACTTCTTCAAGCTCCTGCTCCATTGCCCCTGCTAATTCGCATAACCAATGATGCTCATTCTGCTCTGCTCGGTTAACATAAAGTAGCTTCTCATAGGATTTTAGCTCCAGCTGGGTTGCCAAAACTGTGAATTCTTTGTGCAAGAGCAACAAGCTTGCAATCTCTGGTCCCGTATATTCAATGTCTATTGATGCTTGTGTTGCATTTTTGCAAGAGAGATGTTTCTATCCACGAGGTCCCAATATTCAAGTTTTGTCAAGGACACACAGTCCAGGGATGCACTTTTCAACAGAATTCTATCTTTTATCCCAAGATTCACCATCTCACCCTTATCTTTCATAGATCGATTACCAGACCACAAGATTTGCGGAGACATCCGGACCAGTCCTACTATCGGTCTAGGAACTGGTGGTATATCTCCCATCACTAGCATTGGGCTTGGCACGATGACCTTAGATGTTGGCATTATGCTATCCCGAAGGTTCAACATCTATTTTGGCAACGTTGCAACCACTAGGTGTATTCGCAAAGCATTGAAGTTGGACGGGTCCATATTTATCAGATGGCTCAATAAATCAGGTCTAACAATGCCAGGGGTTGTTCGGTAGACGACCAGCTATGATTTATAGGCCAGCCAATATTCAAATTTGATCGTTCCCTCCTTTTCTGGTTCATTAATGTGATATTGATAGGAGATCATTTCAACTCCAGTTCTGACTCCCTGTCTTAAATGCCTACCATCTACTCCTTGTTGTCTCAGATTGACCATCTTGTCATGAACAGTGACCTCAATGGTCACTTTCCCGCCTTTCTGCGCAGCCCTTTATATGCGACCGCAACTCCTCCACTAAACACGCGTTACGCGGAACCCTATTTCTACGCAGCTTTCCTCTAGACTCGTTTATATTCTCGTGCCTTCTTTCAACTGCTTGGAGTGTTGAGGCTGTTCTTTGATTAGTTAGTTAGTCAGCCAGCCCACTTGTGTAGAGCTTCAGGCGATTGCCATTTACTCTTCCTAGGAAGGGCTCTCCATTAAGCTTGCTGAGCTGGACTGCGCCTCCATCTGTGACCTCTTTGACTACATATGGTCCCAACCAATGCATTCATAGTTTTCCAGGAAATTTCTCGAACTTGTTTTCACATAGTAATACTAAATCATTTTCTTTGAATGTGAACAACTTGATATGGCGATCGTTCCAAGATTTCTCACACTATTTCTGTACCTACTGATGGAATCCTACCAGAAACCATTCGTCCTCTAGTTCTTCTAGTTGTGCGAGCCTCTCTTCCAAGGCTTCATGGTCTACCATGCTGGTCATTTCTGCTATCCATAAACTGGGTACTATGTATTCCATTGGCATGATGGCTTTCGTGCCATAGACTAACCTGAACGGTGTCTGCCATGTCAATTTCTTACATGTGGTTCTGTATGCACATAGCATGGCAAGTATGTGTAAATCCCAATCGATTCATTGCGTGTTAAATACTTTGGTTAACACAGTCTTCAGAATCTTGTTGAATGCTTCTACGGTCCCGTTTTCTTGCGAATTGTACGACGTGCTTTGCTGATGATATACTTGGAGTTCCTCAGTAAGTCTGTTGATAGTTTCATTTAGGAAGTGTGTTCCATGGTCACTCATTAAAATTTGTGGGCAGCCAAACCATGTCAAGACATTGTTGAATAAAAATTTCACAGTTGTAGTGGTCATGCAGTCCTTAACCGGCTGTGCTTTCGCCCATCTAGTCAAATACTCAGTCGCAATGATGATGTAGCACACACTCGTCTTCCCTTGAGGTGTGATAGGTCCCACAAAGTCTATCGCCCTTTTTTTGAATGGCTGCAGTGTCATCTATGGATTGAGTGGCATCTCATCCTTGCGCGATGGTTTCCCAGTCCATTGACATATGTCACAAGCCCGATAGTACGCTTTCGAGTCTTGATGTAGGGTGGGCCACCATAGTCTGATGTGAAGAATCTTCCGTGCTGTCGCCTGCCCCACATAATTTCCTCCTGCGCCCCCCCATGTGCTTCTGCGAGGATCTGTCCTCTTTCAAATTCTGGTACATATCTTCATAATATTTTGTCATTTCCCATTTTGTAGAGGTGTCCCACAATAACAATAAAATCCATCACCCGTACCACCAATTCTTTTCTTTGTTGAACTGAATATCCCTGCGGTGCAGTCCCTGTAGTTAAGAAATGGATTATATCCTCGAAGTGGCCATCTACGATGCACACTGCATAGGGTTATGCATCAAGGAGTCCTTCCTCCAAATTCATTGGCTCCTCATTGCTCTCGATTCGCGACAAGTGATCTAGGCGTGCATTTAGGCATCCTAGCTTTACGATGACCTCGAAATCATATTCTTGAAATAGTAACAACCATTTACAAATGCACCCCACCCCCCAACACAAGCTTGTTCACAAGGTATTTCAATGCGAAATGATCAGTATACACCTGGAAGTGTCCCCCATGTAGATAGTGGCGGTATTTCTGGAGTGCGTATACCATCGCCAATCCCTCACGCTCCGTAGTAGAGTAGTTCTTTTTGGCTTTGGACAATCATCGAATCTCGAACACAATCAGGTGATCAATGCCTTCTGCTCCTTCCTGTGTGAGTACAATGCCTAGTGCGATACACAACGCATCAACATGTACATGAAATTCGATGTCCCATTTTGGGAAAACCAAAATGGGCATAGATGCCATCTTTTCCTTGAGACTCTTCATACTTTTCTTACAATCATCATTCCAACAATATGTAGTGTCCTTTTTCAACAACTGTTCCATTGGAGCCGTGATTTGTGCATAGCCCTTAATAAACTTCTGATAGTAGCCAATGTGCCCCAACATGGTGTGGAGTTGTTTAACACTTTGCAACACTTGCAGATTGAGTATGATCGTAATCTTTGTAGGGTACACCATCATGCCTTGTCTGCAGACCACATGGCCGAGAAAATTTCCAAAGGGGACGAGGAAGTTGCACTTCTTAAGATTCAATGCAATCTGGTGTCATCGAGAAGTATCCAGCATCAACCATAAGCTCGCTATATGTTTCTTGACTAGCCCAAATACAGTCCAATCATCAAAATAAACCTCCAAAAACTTATGGATGAATTCCTTGAATGCGGCCACTACTATGCACGAAAAATAGCGCATTCTCCAACCCACAGGGCATAACAATGTATTGAAAACATCCCCATTCATTCGTGAAGGTTGTCTTGCTTCTATCCTCCGGTGCGATCTTGATCTGATGGTACCTTGAGAACCCATCCATGAATGAATACACTTCCTATCCACCAACATTCTCTAGGACTTCATCTGTAAATGGTGTCGGGAATGGATTGTGAACATAGGCGTCATTCAGTTTTTGGAGGTCCATGCATATTTGAATTTTGACCTTCTATTTTTTCTCTTGTACTATCATAGGACTCACCCAGTCAGATTCTTCCACTGGCTCAGTAATTCTTGCTACAAGCATTTTTTCCAATTCTTTGTGGACCTTTTACTTATACTTTGGATTCAAACGATAAGGATGCTGCTTAACTAACTTAGCGTCTAGTTTCAGAGTTATCTTCATCATTCCTACATCACCAAGGATCCCTTTTAACTCCATTATTTTGCTCAAGAATAAGTCTTGATATTCACGAAGTAACTCGATGACCTTATCCACCATGGCATCATCCCAATAGTCTCATAGCGTTGTGTACTTTGGCTCCGTATTTGTACAATGTTCACCTGTTTCATTTTAGTGGCACGGTGATGTCGGGGTTCTCAATTGATGGTCCTCGAACTTCATGACTCCCTTCTATTTCTAGAATATTAACATTTTGGGGGGCAACATCATCATCCTCCACTTGCATGTTGTAACATTCTAGGGCATGGCTTAACTAATGTGACCATACTAGTTCAACTATTGCTCATGGTTCTTGTGGTATTTTGAAAATGGTGGATTTCACGACTTATAGCGCATCGTCAACAGTATCTACCCATTGGTCATCAAATAAGAATGTTAACAAAAATCCCTCGTGAAAGATATCCCATTCGCCCATACCATCTCGGAGTTTTGTCTCGGTATACCAATTTCTTGGGATGACATCCAGGGTATGATAAAATAAATTTACCCATTCAGGTAAGGGCTCTTCGCCATAAGCTTTGGTCCATTTACTGAGGTGCATGCGCGGGTCATCAAATCCATCATACTTCTTGGTTATTCATAGTTCTGGCTTCCCAAACCTTAGCTTCATCATCCTTCTGCACTCACGCCAATTTTCAAAATTTCCTTCATGTGTTTCCCACCAACGCGTAGGTGTTGCACACAATACCCACTTTAATGCATCAAACCTCTAATGCTCTGGTACTACATTCTCAAACTTGTCCAAGAATTCATTCACCACTGTCAATCCATCATATGTTGGTAGATCTTGAGCCTGGGCAGTTACGTAATGTAGTGATTTGGTCATCATATTACAATTTAGCGTCGTCGCTTCACTTAATCAATTGTGCCATCATTCATCTTCTTTGTCTAAATCCGCAAGGTAGGATTTTTCCTATTCCCATGAGACCCTTCCATCTCCAGTCGGATTTAGCCAATCCTGGTTTCACGCAGTTATTTTGTAGATACAATCCAGCTCCTCATCGCCTCCATCATCATGCACAAGTTTGGTGTAGCATTCTCCTTCAACAGGATCCAACGGAACTATCACGCGTAAGGACTTTTTCTCGAACATCATCTTCCAGCTTTTTAGGTTGATGACTTCATTCATATCCGTAGCCCAGTCTATTCCTAGCAATGCAGGGTATAGATTATTGTCATCTACAATCTCTATTACCTTGAAGTCTGTCTACGTGCTCGCACCTTCGATATCCACTGTTACCCCTTGCAATCTCCCCATGGGCAAGATCTTTTGTTGGTTCACCATCCGTAATTGAATAGGAGACCATTGTAACATGGGCCTGCCCATGCATTTCCAAGTTGGTTTTGGTAACACGTTTGTGTCCAAACCTAGGTCTAAGGTTACCTTATCCATCTCATATTCATTGATTTGCACCGTTAATCTTATTTCCCTCCTGGTGCATATTGCATGCCTTCCCAATTTTCAGACAACGCACGGTTCACCCGGTCGTGCACACCTAGCGATCAACTCTTGTAGTCCCTTAATCACCTTATTATCATGTAGCAACTTCATGCATGTCTCTAAAAAGGTAGTTAGCATAGAAGGATCCATTCTTGTTTCTAGTTGATCCTTTCTGCCTGAAGTAGAGACCTCTGCGAAGCTCTTCTTAGCTTCCATAAATTTTTCTCTTGTGCACTCTAAGTCAAACTCAGGTTCCTTTGTAGGAGCCTTGCATACCCAGGTATCTTCTTCAGGCTACTTCCCCTTATCTTCCCCCGTGGTTGCACCACTTCTGAGCATCATGTTCACGTTGGGGTCTTCTTCGCGCGGTTCGGACCACATTAGTTGGATATTTTGCATCGGAGTAGGCTGCAGCACCCCTTTTTCGTGCATTTGTGTGATTAGCGTCAAACAATCTATCATTTCATGATCAAATTGTTCACAGTATAGGCAAGATATTCTCATTTTGTTGGTACAATCGTGAGCGTAGGGCCCTAGTCCTCCGCCATTATAACCGATTAGCTGTCTGCACCCTCACCCAAGTCCCATTCCTCCTCATCCTCATCTGCGCCCTTGGAATCCACCGTGCGCTACGGCTGCAGTTGGATCCTGACCTTGTGCTTTGATTTGCATCCTATAGGCAGACTTTCGATCCATCAATAATTCATAGCTCCGACAGTTTCACTCATCGTGGCCTATTGATCTAGAGAAATTACAAAATAGCTACTACAGAGTCTGCGTATACTTCTGCAATAGGTGACAGTTATCCGTAGTGTGCTTTCCTCTCACCTGATAGATCATGCACCAGAGCATGAGTGTCATGCTTAGGCCCGCTTGTGCCTCTAGCCTCAATGGCATCAATCCTCCTCTCGCCAAATAATTTGTAAATATGCAGCAGTGATCCTTATCATGGCCCTGACCTTTACATTTTATGCACCACACTTCTTCATGCACTTCCGACCGGGGTGCCCTATCCTATTTCAAAATCTGTATCTCCAAGCATAGGTTTTGTAGCTGTGCGTGGATTTGTTGGACTCCCAACCTTGGATCTTGTATCAGCGTCTCATGCAACCTCATCGCCATTTCCAATGCTTCTTCCTGGGTTGAGAGCTTCTGTTGTGACAACGTTGTCCTCATGTGTGGTGTCAAAGATGCCACAAACCACGCGCGGTGTTGCACATCTGTGAATGTCATATTAGCCTCGCGGATCATACTTTTAGCCTCTGATCTAGATCCCAAGGGGTTTCGCCTGGAAGCATCGTGATCTCCTTGAATCCGATGATCGACTGCATTTCCAATTTTGGCCGGCTAAATTCTCTATTTAATGCAGTCTAGATCTCCACTATTTTGGCATTCGAGTGATCATTCGAGTGCTTGATATACCATGTCATCGCGCGATCCTACAATGCACTTACCAATGTGGCCTTCTTGATGTTATCATCTGTAACCCTGTGCGCTTCCCATACTGCTCTTACTATGAACCAAAATTAATCTAGGTCTTCATTTCCTACTCCTCTGAATACAGGCAAATTGATCACGCTTGCCATGCTAAATTGTTGGTTTTACGGAGGCGGTGTGGGCAAAGTCGGAGGTGAAAAAGGTGACGGGAGTGGTGGCATTAGCGGGGACGATAACTGTGGAAATGTGGTGCCTGATCAAACTAACCACACTCCTCGGAGAGACCCAAGTGCGCTCTTCGTGACATGCTCGCGGAGGTGAAATTAAAGGACTGTTTCCTAACCCTTCGATCCCTTTGTAGGCCTTTCTACTCCACGTCATTCCACTCATTAATTTAGTCGCATCACCCATTTTTCACATAAAAACATCTTAATCCAGGTATTCAAAGACTTGATGTATTTACCTCATGATCCCTTGAGAAAACGCCTCTCTTCTTTGTTGTAGCTGATAGTTGTGTCAATCATAAATTCAGTGATAAACCCTCCTATGATCCAATCCAACCAATGATCTACAGAACACGCGATCTTATCTTCAGATACCTATAATCTGTGAACCAACTATGGAGTCCACACTATAGGTTGATCAAGCTTGCACCTTCCCTGGTTGTCTGCTAGCCTCGTGATCCACTCATATAGCTCCGAAGAGAAAGATGAAAAGAAGATATCGTGGATTTTTGTATACATGTAGTGATCTAGCCACCTCTTTTCAAATATCTATGGTTTTTTGTTTTCTTGTACCACGAACTCGTGAAGCTTCTGATCCAACCAATCTTCAATTTCTTTCTTCGTAGGGTTCCTGTGTTTTGACATCAGATATCCCTTAGGCAGATCCTAGTCCTGGAAATGGAACCATTTGTTGGCTTGATGGGGCTTGACCCAGGTTCAAAGTGTTTTAGCCAAACAAATCCCGAACTATCGGCCCTTTCAGCAATAGTCCGCAAAGCGGGGACTGAGGTCTCACTCGAGGTAGTATGGGAGGGTGCTGGAACCAGGTTTCCACACCCTAGGGATGTCTTGATGAGGTCTGGACGGTCCGCGAATCGATCCCTCACATCTGTTTCGAATACAACCTTTGCGCAGTTTGAAGGATAAGCGTGGATGATTTTTACTCTTTTTTTAATTAGTATTATTATAGACCTTGAATTAATTTAAGTATTCCCAATACTTTCAGTTACCAATTAACATAAATAGATATGCGTGCAATCATAAACAGTAAACAGATGCTTAAACAGAAACAGAGCAATAGACATGCAATATTCCAAAACCAACTTATCTTTATTAATGCTTTTTCCAGTTACAATCCACTTCCTACCCTGAGCACATAGCTGCAGGGGTCCGCGCACACATCTATGGACTCTACTAGGCCTCTATGCACACAACTGTAGAGCCTCTTCTACTACTACGACCTGCAACTCAGACTTACAGACCTCGATCCAATATTACTTTTAGAAATCCATACACATCTAAACACTACATCCAAAGCTACCTTCTACACTTAGAGCCTTGCTCTATTTATACATTCCCATGGTCCACAGACCATGGGTAGGCCGACACATTCTAGACTAATTTACAATATTTTAGGGTGGACTACCCTTAGACTTGACCTTTTACAATTCGTGCTCTGTGCACTTTGCAGAGCTTTTACCATACCAATATCCCAAAAATGTGGGCTTTAAGCCCCAAAACCATTACGCGGGGATCCGCTACCCAACATGTGGGGAACCCAAATCTTGCCAAGTAGTAGAAGACATGATGTTAACAGATGCACCTTCATTCAATATAGTGCCATGTACTACCATATTATAGGCTTGTACTATAATCTGGAAAGGCACATAAGATGGGAGGCAAAAAACTTCACACAAGGCTAGAGTTAACACATCAGAGGGTGGGCTAACCAACAACTTGACTTGATGAGCAAACAAACCGTTGAATGGACGATGACCTAGATGCCCTAGGGACACAAACCATCCAAAATCTCAAAAAATCGAGTAAGGCAAACCAATCAAGAAAAAAAATCAAGCTAATGAAGCTTTCCAATCAGGGAGAACACAGGAAAAATATGCTAAGAGGTAGAAATTAAGAGGGCAAGACACATTGGTTATGATTTAGGAGAAACCCTGATCTTCACCTATAGGAATCAGTATGATTTCCTAACTGACAACAAGTGCCACAAGGGGGAATGACGCGACTGTTTGAGAGTAATTCGCACTGGTCGGCGTGACTATCAGAAAATTAAATGCACTGATCACAGATTTCAAGAAAAAAATAAAAAGTTTCAAAGGCCAAAACCAGACCTGACACTACAAATTTCATACTTAGAGCAGTAAGCTAGGGAAAGCAGAGAAAACCGAAGGGAAAGGGTGATACTACAAAAGTTCACACAAACCATGAATGAAAAAACAAATCAAAAGAGAGGGATGGCTCCCCAGCGGAGTCACCAATTTGTGGAGTAGGTAAATCTCCTCTGCAGATAGAGGTGATCCTCTAGCCCTAGAGTGGGTCTAGCCACAAACAAAATAGCCTAATGAAAACTTCCTTAAACTATAATTGAATAAGAGGGCCTACCTCTTAGAATGCTACTACGCTTGATGATGACCTTGCTCCTTTGCTCAAGCTTCCTTTGAGTTCTTCTCCTTCAAATACTTGAAACAAGTACACAAGAGCCAACAAAAAACGTAATAGCATACAATCACATTCAATTTACTTAAAAATTCAAGGAATCTTAAGCCATTAAATGTAATATGACACTCAATGTGAAAAATAAATCATTATTTGTATTGATATACAGCTTAGAAAGAGATACAACCAAAACCTTGATGACGCAGGTCTCCTGCGATGTATCTGGGTTCAAAAATCACTTCTAACATCTCATGGTTAGCCTCAACAATGGGATTTTAAGGCTTCTTCCCTTTAGTTCCAAACCAAACCAAACACATTATTCTCCCTTTACACGCATAAACTAGAAGGAAAAAAGCTATAGATATCTTGTTGTTTATTCAAGCTCCAAAAAAGACTAGTTCAGCTTGGAAAAGGAGGAGTTTATATAGCTTTGATGGAGGGGAGATGGTTCCTCTTATTATGGGGGAGGCCTTATCTCTTGGGTTCATTCCATCTCAATAGGGGAAAGGAGCCCAAACTGAATTCCTCAACTCTATCCAGCCCAACCATTTACTAGACTTCTGTTACGAAGCTTCTAGACTTGGAAACTTCGACTCCATATTTAAAAAACTTGCAAAAAGAGGATCTGCATGAGTGAGGAAGGGCTCACTTGCATTGTTTGACGCTAGGTCCGATTTCAAACTCTACAAATTGGTGCAGTGAAGGAATTGATCACTAGCGTCGGTCTTGAAAACTAGGATTGATGGAAGATTCTTTGGAAATGATGCAAGAGGGGAATATTTTGCACATGAATAGGGATGTAAAGGCATGCTCTTCATGATGGGAGAGCATATAGAGTTCACTGTAGAGGTCTTCCAGGATCGAGGAATGAGGAGTATAGGGACAGTGAAAAAATGTTGTGTAACACTTCTGGTCTCTTGTCCTTTGGAGGCATCTTGGGATAAGGCTAAGGAAAATAGTGAAAATTGGATTGGTGGTTTCAATACACAAAGAGGAGTCAGGTTTTGGGGGCAAGAATAGAGGCAATAGGTTGAAAATGATTGAGAAAACACTAGTGGGTGAAAATGTCAAGTTTAGTCCAGCAAACATGTAACAAAGCAATAACAGTGACAGTGTATGAGTTTAGTAACAAGTTAATGAGTGAAAGGGAGGTTTATGTAACAGTGTGGTTTCTTCATTAAAGGTGGTGCGGGTCCATTGGATGAATGGTGTTGGGCATGGAATCCCCCCAAGGCATGTTTTGGGGATTAAAACCCAAGTTTTGATCAAATCTTGTAAAATCTCTGTGAATTGTGGTCGCGGAGTGCAAAATTATGATAGAGTCACAGGGTTTTCCACCCTCGTTTTATAGTTAATGTCAGCTTAATAGACCTACCCATGGTCCACAGACAGTGGGATTCTATAAATAGAGTGAGCTCTAAGTAGAGAGGATGGCCAATAAAGAATAGAAGAGCATGAGAAGTCTAAGTGATTAAGCTTAAGTGAAAAGTGTGTCTTTGGGTCATAGGGTAGGGAAAGTCTCTGCAGCTGAGTGTGCAGAGGCCTAGTAGTCCGTAGCTGAGTGCGCGGACCCCTGTAGCTAAGTGCACAGGGAATGTCGAGTCTCTAACCATTGGAAGAATCAATAAAGAGAAGTTCACCATATTTCTGTGATTGGGTATAATTTGCAAGTATACTGTTTATTTCCTGCGCGAACTTATATGAATGTTTTGTATAACTAATTATAACATAAGAAATCCAAGTATGTGAAGGTAATTAAATGGTATAGAAAGATAAGCAAGATCTCGGGTAATAACGTAGAGTGTGGTTCTAGCAGTGCAGAAGCTCCACAACCCCTGTTTAGGGCTACGCGAAGGCAGTGTATCAGGTAGTGAGGAATAGGGAAGTGCGTAAAGTAACCTGCACGTAGAGACAAAAGGTGGGACTAGTTGAACCTCTCAGACATCTCAAGGGTGTAGAAACCTAGTTCTAGCACCCTCCCATACTACTTCGGGTGAGACCTCAGTCTGTGCTCCACGGACTATTGCCGAAAGGGCCAGTAGTATAGGGATTTGTTTGGCTAATTAACTCTGAACCTGGGTCAGGCCCCAACAAGCCAACAAATGGTTTCATTGCCAAGATTGGGATCTGCATAGAGATGTCTGATGTCATATCACTAGAATCCAATAATGAAAGGAATTGAAGATTGGTTGGATAGGAAGATTCACGAGTTCATGGCGCAGGAAAATAGGAATCCATGACTATCAAAGGAAGAATGGTTAGACTGCTACTGATATATAGAGATCCACAAAATTTTCTTTGCATCCTTCCCCACTGAGTTTTATGATTGGATCGTGAAGCTAGCAGATAGCCAAGGAAGGTGTAAACTCGACAAACCTATTGTGTGGACTCCAGAATTGGTGGACAGACTAGAAGCATCAGAAGATAGGATCACGCATGCTGTCGATCATTGGATTGATCAAATCATAGGAGGATTCATCACCGAATTCGTAGTAGATACTTTAGTTAGTTATAGTGAGGCAAAATGACGCTTCCTCAAAGGACCGCGAGGTATGTACGTTAAATCTTTGAACACTTGGATTAAAATGCTGTTGTGTGAAAAATGGGTTATGTGAATAAATTGATGTTTGGGGCTACACAAAGTGGGAGAATCTACAGAAACGAAGGTAGCACAAAACTAGAAACTAGCCCCTTGATTTCACCTGCACAAGGGGGCGAAGAAGAGCTTGTGAAGGTCTCGCCAAGAAGTGCGATTAACCTGATAAGACAAAGAATTCCGCACATACCAACCCCATGTACACCACCACTAGTTTCACCATCTTCACCCCTATATTTGCCCAGACCGCCTCTGCCACCATTGCAAAGTAGTATGGAAAGCGTGATAAAGCTACCAGTGTTCAAGGGAGTAGGGAATGAAGATCTGGATCTTGGTTCGTGATAAAAGCTATATGGGAAGCATAGGGAGTCATAGATGACAATATAAAGAAGGCAATATTGTTTAGCGCTCTGCAGGATCACGTGTTGACCTGGTACATTAAGCATTTAAATGACAATCCAAATGCAGGGATCGTGGATATCCAAGTTGCTCCAAACAAAGAATTTAGCAGGCCGAAGTCGGAGGCATAGTGGATCATTGGGTTCAAGGAAATCATAATGCTACCACACAAGACCCCTTGGGAGTTGGATCAAAGACTAAAGGGCATAATTCGTGAAGCGAACATGACGTTGACAAATGGGCAATACTGTGAATGGTTTGTAGCATCATTAACGCCACATCTATAGAACACACTGTCGCAACAGAGGCTAAGCACTCAGGCCAATTCCTTTGAGGTCACAATGAGATTGAATGAGATCCTGATACAAGATCCCAACCTGGGAGTTCAGCAGATTCACACAGTTGAAAAATTTGTGCCTAGAGATGTAGAGTTTGAAACAAGACAAGACAACCTACCCCAAAGATGTGCAACACACTGTTGCAACAAAGGCTAAGCACTCAGGCCAAGGCCTTTGAGGTCACAATGAGATTGCACGAGACCCTAATACAAGATCCCAACCTGGGAGTTTAGCAGATTCACGCACAGTTGAAAAAATTGTGCCTGGAGATGTAGAGTTTGAAAGAAGACAAGACAACCTGCTGAGAGATGCGCAATGAGGTATGGTGCGTAAAATGTAAGGGTCAGGGGCATGACAAGGACCATTTCCCGATGTTCGCAAATTACCTTGCGAGAGGAGGGCCAATACCACTAAGTAGGACCAAGCACAGTGCCTACACTATGGTGCGCAATTTTTTAGATAAGAGGAAAGCATGCTATAGATAAATGCCATCTATTACAGAAGTATACACAGAATTCACAGCAATTGTTCTGTAATTTCTATAGGTCAGTGGGACATGATGAGCACACATGTAGAAGTTATGAGTTGATGATGGATCAAACTCCTACCTATAGAGTTCAGGTCCAAACATGACCCATTGATCAAAACGCAAGAATGGCGTGCACCAGATTTCAGGGGCATGGATGAGGTCGAAGTGGAGGGGGACCAGGAAGAGGTCATAGATAGCTGATATGTTACAATTGCAAAGGGCCAGGGCATTATGTCCATGATTGTATGAATCCAACATGACCATCATGCTTGTATTGTACATTGTTTGATCATGAGATGGAGGATTGTCCCACATTGATAGCGACATTGCACAATAAAGGAGAATTCCAACCTCCCATGACTCAGAACCTACAAATGATGAGGTCTAAGCCACGCAAGGAAGACCCTAATGTAAATATCATTCTCCAGAGTGGAATTATGATAGGGGATGACAAAGGCAAGCAGCTTGGAGAAAGTATCTGGGTCTGCAAGGCTCCAACGAAGGAAGCAAAATTTTATTTGGAGCACACTAAGGAGACCTTCATGGAAGCTAAGAGAAGCTTCGCTGATGCCTCCACTTCAAGAAGTAAAGACAAACTACAATTGGAAATGGACCCATAAATGCTCACTGCATTCTTGGAGACATGCATGAAGCTATTGTGTGACAGCAACGCTGTAAAGGGGCTGCAAGAACTTATAACTAGATGCGATGGGACCGCGCCAAGAGAACCATGCGTAGTTCGAAAGCTCCAGAAGTACATGACGCAAACAAGAAGGGAGATGAGATTGACTGTACAGATTGGGGAATATGAGATGGACCAAGTGATTCTGGCTCTAGGATCATACATGAACGTCCTGCCAAAGCAGACATGGGAGCGTATGGGTACGTCTGCACTGCAATGGTATCCTATCCAACTGTGAATTTTGAACTAGCAAAAGGTCCTACCTATGGGGAGATTGCAGGGAATCACAGTAGATATCGAAGGAGAAATCGCGCTAGCAGATTTCGAAGTGATAGAGATTGTTGATGACAGCAATCCTTACCCTGCACTATTGGGAATAGATTGGGCCACTAACATGAATGGAGTGATAAATATAAATAAGAGCAAGATGATTTTTGAGAAGAAGTCTCTGTGCGTAGTGTTACCTTTAGACCCTGCAGAAGGATCGCACTACACGGAGCCAGTGTGCGACTACAATAGCAACGACGATCTGGACTGCATCTACAAGATAACCGTACAAGAGCAAGACTGTGTAAATCCAACCGTGGATGGCCAAATCTCATGAGAGCACAAAAGCTCCTACACATCAGATTCTAATGAGATAGAACAATGGCAGAACCGGTTACACGAGGTAACCACGCTCAACTGTAACATGATGACGAGGTCGTTGCACTGCATAGCAACAAAGGTAAGAGATTTGCCTACATATGACGAGTTAAGCAAGGTGGATGACTTGTTGAACAAATTTGAAAGAGAGGTACTGGAATAGCAGTGATTCGATGCTCTGAAATGGGTACTATGAGCTATGCCCGCAAGATGGTGGGGTACGCACCAAAGAAGTTTTGAAGACTGGCACGATTGTAGAAGAATGATGTGCACACAGTTTGGGAAGCCTCCAATGCGATTAACAGACAAGATTTTCAGACGAAATGACCCATGCACCCACCTATCTAGGTGGATATAGGCATATGGTGCGAAACCTATATGAATGCACACAGTCCTTGCGGTAGGAGACATGATCAATAAGTAGTTGCAGGTAAGATAATGGCATGAGCGACCCCTCCGGTTGGGACCACGAAGTATAAAAATACCAAGTGCACAAAAGGACATCCAAGCAAAAGCTTTTAACAAAATACATGAAGCGTTGAAAAAGGTCCACAATGCCAAGCGGACTGACTGGGACCTGCGAGTACCAATGGTTCTATGGGCTTATACGACCACATGCAAGAACCTGGCTACGCAAGCACCACCAACGCTAGAGTATAAATCAAACGATGTAAGCCCTATAGTACATGAAAAGCTTAGACCATGCATGATAGCAACGGTATGTACGATGATTTGCGGAACCTTGGAAGAAGAAATCCGACAAGGAAATTCTAGGCTCCAAGAACTTGAAGAAGAAAGGGTACAATTAAGGAAGAAAGTGCTCTAGTAGACGTAGAAGTCAAGAAGTTGGAGGACGCGATAAAGGAATATTTTCTCGATAAAACTACCAAGGTTATAAGGCAAGATGCACACGATCACAAGGAAACATTTGAGGCCTATCAATATGAATTGATCAGTCTGATGCCTTGGCTTGGACCGCATATTGCTAAGCGAGTCGACCAAGGTAGTGCATTGCAGATGATAAAGTGCGTGATGTCACCTGTAACAACAAAAGGTGGGTATTTTCTAGGAAATGTGATGGATGACAGGATGAAACTTTACACAGGTGGTGAGACCACCTGACTAGATGAGGGAAGTGCAGTCTTAGCACTCCAGGCAGTTGAAAGGAAGCACGAGACTATAAACTATTATGCCTAGGAGCTGCACAATGTTGGAGCTACACACAGAAGCAAAGAGTCACAAGGTCTGCAACTGCACACGAGGGGTTGCGCTGCCACATGGGTTGGCCAAAAAGTGACCATTGAAGTCACTATCACGATGGGATGCTCAACCTGAGACCAAATGGAGTGGGTGGCAGGAATTTAAGACACAATTTATGGGAAAGATTTGGGAAAATTTGCTACCAAGGGAGCATTAATGAACCAGATTTTGGGGGAGTGGTCGAATTCAAATTCAAAAAGTGTTATAAATTGCAAGGGGTTTCCCAGCAAACAACACTTGGTCATTTTTGAATTGTGCTATTGAGCATAGCCCTATTTGTTTTTTTTTAGTGTTGATTGAGCCCCTGAGTTTGCGATTGGTATATTTTTGGACAGACACGGTGGCAGCAGTTGAGGAAGTTATGGAAATAACCAAAATGACAACCAAAGAGGCCGCGTAGGCCCTGCCTGTGGGGGATGCTCCAGAAGGAACCGAGATTGTGGAAAAAATCCTGAAATCATCATGCACGCCAAGACCAAAGAAGGATAAACAAGCAATGGTTCTCGTATGTGTGTCCCCACAGAACCCGCTGCGCACCAAGCTGTTAATGGAGGACAAGGGAAAAGTCATCACCATAGAAACAGATGATGAAGAAGAAGACCTGGAGAGCCTTATCATCAAAGAGGATGAGGACAACGACATGGAGGAGGAAACTGAGCCTACACACCCCGATAAAGCTTCCCACCTATGTCCCCCCGAGGAAAGGGAAGGCTGAAGTACCCAAGGACCTTGACAAGACCAAGAGCTCACTCCAGACCTCGCTCCTCCCAGACAACATTATTTTTGGGGGCACGCACTTGGGATGAGTGTCAAGCTTAAAATTTGAAGATTGGGACCTCACTGGCCACAAGAAGTTCCCTCATCTTGAGATCGCGCACCCCTAAAGCCTAAGCAGAAAACTATGGTAGGTGTTATATTATTAGAGCCACGAAAGTGGTTGTACATAGTGGAAAAGGTAGGGCTACTTAACCTATTCTGGGTGCCGCATTTCCATCGCGCCCCAATCACAATTTTCATCATCAGGAAGTTGCTCTTCCTGGTGCATGGTGGGTGTTTATGGCTGGAGGAGCCCATCCCCATCACGAAAGACTTGATTCACCACATTACCCAACTGTCGCGCAAAGGAGAGGACCCCATAGACATCTCGAAGAGGAAGAGCAGTGACTTGGCCATCACGGAGGCCATGAAGAAGAAATACAAGCTGGTGAAGAAGAAAAGGGGCTACGCCATATCCAACACCAACGATAAAGCAGTGAGAGTGGTGACTCAAATACTGGCTGGTAAGGTTATGCGCAAGTGTCACACAGACCAGGTTCCCACGCTAGCGGTAGCACTTGTTGAATGGTGCATGAAGGGGGTCCAATTTAACTGGTCTGAGTTCCTCTACAAGGAGTTCCTTGAAATTTGTTGTGAGGCCCAGGAACAAGGCAAAACATTCCACTATGCATGGCTTCTATTGTCCATAGTGCTCGTGCATGGGGAACTATCGAAGGATAGTCAATTCCCCATAATTGACAGGGATCTACTGGAGGCCGTGAGGTATGCTTCGCTCTAGGCCACAAAGGATGCAAATAGGATCCACGACAGCAAGATATTCTAGGTGTTCATGGAGATGAACCTTAGAATGGGGATCAACTGCAAGCCGCGGTTGTCACCCACTATCTACAACAGCCTACAGAGTTTAAAGTGGACATCCACAGCATATACATCAGAGCGCGCAAGGACCCGGCCAAGAAATGGAGGGAGCTACCCTTTGTAGCCATGGATGATGTAATCTTCAATGTACTGGAGACATGACCGCCAGAGTGGTGTGCTCCAGACATTATGGAAATAGAGAAGTCAGCGGCACAGAGGAGGAAAAAGGAGGCCAAACTACGCATGGCATAGTTGGTAGAGAAATGAAGGAAGGAGGCAGCAGTAGCAGAAGTGCAGGCGGTGAGGGACACTACACAGACAACAACTAAACAGGAAAAGGTTGTAGCAGTAGTAGCACAGGAGCTATCCACGAAGGTGCGCAAGGGCCAAAAGTCGCCTTCGCAAGGGCAGGAAGCAGAGGAAGAAGAGGGAGGTGCAGACCTGCAAACCATGTCACACAATTGAAGCACCAACACCCGATCGAGCGGACAGGGCCATGCAAGAAGATCAAAGCAGTGAAGTTTTCTATTAACGCAATCACCCTAATCGAGGGTGATCTGCACGACATCGGCGAGATAGTGCGTGATGTCACCACCAAGGCCCTCTAAAATATCATGCAGGGGAACCAGATTGTGTTGGGGGCAGTCAAAGTGTAGCTGCAGGAGTTGCAGGTGCACCTTCCTCCAGCTGGTACCCTTTCAACCAACCTCATAGTTGGAACAACGACAGCAGAACAGATGTTGCGCGCTTAGGTGACAAATACTATAGTGCTACCAGAAGGGGCACTAGTGATAACAAATGAGGCTGACAGACCTATGGTTAGAATGCTGAAGGGTCTAGGTATCAACATGGATGCACTTCCACAAGAGACCTTATACGTTCTACAGGATGAGATAACTACAGAACTACGGGCTAGGGAGAGCCACACACTACAAGTCCTCAACAAGCAGAAAACAAACATGTAACAGTTGAGCTTGTAGTGCAACGAAGTGGTGTCACAGAATCGACAGCTGGTATAGGTAATAGATGAAGCTTGTCAAAGCGTCCCAGAGCTGGCCATCCCAGCAGACACACCAACAGAGGCACGCATCCACAGGTTAGCAATAGGGGTGCACAAGGCATGGGAGGAAATGACAAAGGTTCAGCTAGAGCTGAACCTTCATATCACCAAGCTGCGGTTAAAGGCATAGCCTTCCACCCATTTGGAAGTCAAAGAATGACGTACTAGCTCTATTATAGTGGGACTAGACAAGATTGGTAGTGTAGTGTGAGACTGCTCTAGCATGTTGGAAGAGTCATTTGAGGTCCTCACAAATCTGCAGGAGGACCCCAACATCCAACACTTAGACACAGAGGTGTGAAAAATCCAACAGCAATATGACAACGTCAAGGGAACTGCGCAGACAATGGCCCTCACTTAGAGGCTCACATGGATGCACCAGGCTAAAGCATTGAAAGAATAGGTGGATGCGGCATAGCACAAGGAAGCAATCCTAAAGGCGTGTGTTCAGCCTTGGATCGATAAGGCCTTCACCATCACAGTAGAAATTGAAGGCAAGCTTGCACACATGTAGGGATACAGGCACAAATACAAAGAAGCACTTCTAACACCATGGTCTCAGAACAATGCATGCAGCAGATCGAGTAGGTAGCAGCTCAGTGCACTTCCGACCTTCTAGCAGTTTGAGTAGAGTTGGAAGGACTCCACACAAATATCTCCGCGCCGACAGAGTGACTCAAGGGCAAGTCACGATGTTTGTGTTAGGGGCCTATTGGGCACTGAATCCCCCAAGGCATGTTTTGGGGCTTAAAGCCCAAGTTTTGACTAAATCTTCTTGTAAAAGCTTCGCAAATTATGGGCGCAGAGCATGAAATTATGATAGAGTCACAAGGTTGTCTGCCCTCATTTTGTAATGTAATGACGTCTTAATAAACCTACCCATGGTCTGCGGACCATGGGATTGTATAAATAGAGTGAAGCTCTAAGTATAGAAGATGGCCATGAAAGAATAGAAGAGCATGAGAAGTCTAAGTGATTAAGCTTAAGTGAAAAGTGTGTCTTGGGGTCGTAGGGTAGAGAAAGGCTCTGCAGCTGAGTGCGTAGAGGCCTAGTAGTCTGCAGCTGAGTGCGTAGACCCCTACAGCTGAGTGCACAGGGCAGGTCAAGTCTGTAACCATTGGAATAATTAATAAGAGAAGTTTACCGTATTTCTGTGCATCTTTTCCTGTTTGAATATATGATTGGGTATAATTTGCAAGTATACAGTTTATTTGTTGCACGAACTTATATGAATGTTTTGTATAACTAATTATAACGTAAGACATCCAAGTACACAAAGGTAATTAAATGGTATATAAAGATAAGTAAGATCTTAGGTAATAGCGCAGATCATAGCTCTAGTAGTGTAGAAGCTTCACAACCCCTGGTTAGGGTTGCGTGAAGGCAGTGTATCAGGGCGTGAGGAACAGGGAAGTACACGACGTACCCTGAACACAGGGACAAACAGTTGGACCAGTCAAACCTCTCAAACATCTCAAGGGTGTGGAAACCTGGTTCTAGCATCCTCCCATACTACTTCGAGTGAGACCTCAGTCCGCGCTCTGTAGACTATTGCCAAAAGGGCCAGTAGTATAGGGATTTGTTTGGCTAATTAACTCCGAACCTGGGTCAAGCCCCAACAAGCCAATAAATGGCTAAACTGTTTACTTTTTAACGACTTAATTTTGGAGGGAGCGCATGTAATTGGTGGTGTTAACGGTAAAATGATGTGACAGAAGGTGATTGGTGAGAGAGCAATGGGTTTTAGAGTAGTATTGGGAGGCAGAGAAACTGCTTTTCGGAGGGGGGCAAGCGGTTAACGGTTTCACCGGAGGGTGGCTTGAAAAGCTGTGGTGTTAACATGTACGGGAAAGCACGTTTTGAATACCGACCATGTCGAACCCCCCCCCCCCCCCCCCCCCCCCCCCATCCCCCACCCGACCGTAAAGTTTAGATGGTGAGGGGGGAACAAAATGCTGTGTGGGCCGTCAGATCTCAGGAGATGGGTGAAGATGAGGTGAGAGGTGGTAGAGAGTTAATCGTGAGTTGATGGGTTGATCTTGGTGGGGTCAGGAATTAATAATGTAATGCATATGGGGGAATATATGGTGTATATGGTGGGGTAATAAACTTAGGAATAAGTGATTAACTAGACAGATCTTTTGTGCATAGCATCCTTGTAAGAGGATTAAAATCTCAGTCTAGCAATACGCTATATCCTTAGGACAGTTAGATAAGTTAGGTGATCTGAGTGTTAAGGTGAGAGGAAACATATCTTAACCTCCCGTAAAGGAGTACTGTAGCCTATCTCAATAAAGACTTAGTTAGGAATCCTTTATGTCTATAGACTTTAGACACATGCCTTGAAGTTTACTTACCTTGGTCGATAATAAATCTAGTCTAATCTAGCACCCTAGATTGGCCACTACATTTTGCTGGTGTTGTGTGTACATTTTGATTTTGCTGGAAGTTGTAATTGTGGTGGATTTATTGGTGGAGGAGCAGGCAATGCTTGTTGAGTGGGTTGGGGTTGATGTGGGTAGACAACTTGCTGCTGAGGATATTGCTGATATGATTGAGGATATGGTGAATATGGCTGATGGTATTGTTGATATGGTTGCGAATATGGCTGATGGTATTGTTGATATGGTTGCGAATATGGTTGGTATGGTTGATGATATGGTTGATATTGTTGAGAGTATTGCTGAGATGGTCTCCATTGTTGTTGTGGGTAACTTTGGTGTTGCCATGGCATGGGTACATTCCATGAATTCTGAGCATACATCTGATCATGTGTAGGAAATTGCAAATTCTGGTTTGGGAACATACCTTGAGGTGGAGGCCTTGGCCGCCATGGTCTCTTTGCACCCATAAAATACACATTCTCCATATCTGTATTGGCTGCCACATTACAATTCTGCAAAACCTTGACTTTAGAGCAATGAAATATATCATGATTTTTAGTACCAAAGGCACAAACTTGAATGTTTTCTAATGGGCAATCTTTTAAGGCGTGTTTCTTCTGGCATTTTGGACAAAAGATAGCCATCATATGATCTTCCTCCTCTTGTATTTTCTTAGCTTTAAGAGTGTCAATTTGAGTCCCTAATGTACTAAACAAATCTATTTTGAATTCCTCTAACAAATTTCCTATTTCAGCTCGTGCGACACTTGCTGAAGCAGATTTTGTGGCTTTGGATGATATGGTTCTCTTTCCAATTTTGGCTTTGCTCCTAGAATACTTTTAACATAGATCAGCAATTTCTTCAAAAGGTAAAGTGGAAATATCACCTTTTCCCATCAAATTAAGGTCATCTAAGTATTCCTCTCGGATGCCCTTCAAAAATATTGTTCTAATGAGATCAAGAGTCATGGATCGATGTTTTGGTATTTCCTTAGGAATATTCTTCTCATGCCATCCCAATCAGTTATTGCAAGCTCACTAAGTCCCATGAACCATCTTAGTGCTGATGCCTTTAATGTTGCTAGGAAGAGTCTAAGCCTATGGGCATCATCTGTGTAACCATATGTTCGACATACAATGTCAAACTCAAACAAGAATGAATGTGGGTCTTCTGAAGCCATGCCATAAAATTTTGGTAACACAGAAGGAGGTATGTTTTTCATTTTTATTTCCTCATCATGATTGTAATCAGTACATACTAGGATGTACTTCTTACCTTTGGAATTTGGACTGATGGGTCCTATGAAATCTAGAGCCCATTTTTCAAATGGTTCTAGGTGTACTTGAGGTTGAAGTGGCATCTCATCTGTAGTTGTTGGCCTACCCATTCTTTGACAGCTATCACAACTCTTCATGTACTTCTTGGAATCCTTAAAAATAGATGGCCAATAGTATCCAAGACTAAGAATCTTGAATGCTGTTTGTTTAGTTGCAAAATGCCCACCACACGGTTCATCATGGAAAGATTTTAAAATATCAATTACTTCATCATTTCTTACACATCATCTAATAATCATATCATAACCAGTGTAAAATAAATCGCCATTAACCCATGAGTATCGAGCACTTTGTTTGATTAGCCTCTTCTTTTCCTTTGGAGTAAAATATGGAGGTGTTCTTCCTGTGGACAAATAATTGGCCAAGTCAACATACCAAGGATTCACTATTGAAATTGCAAATAAATTTTCATCTGGAAAAGAATCTTCAACTGGAACAAGCTCACCTTGATTTTGTAGTCTAGAAAGAAAATTTTCCACCTGATTCTCCTTACCTGGTCTATCTAACATTGTGATGTTAAATTCCTGTAACAATAACAACCATATGGTAACTTTTCCACTAGTTACTAGTTTATTCATCAAATGCTTAATGGCAGAATGGTCAGTATGTACAAAAACCTCATAACCAGTTATATAATGTTGGAATTTATTCACAGCATGTATGACTGCAAGCATTTCTTTTTCTGTGACTGTGTAGTTTAATTATGCAGGTGTTAGATTTTTGCTAATGAAATAGATGGCATAATGACACGACTCCTCTTTTTGGCCTAATGAGGCACCTACTATAATATCAGATGCATCTGTAAAGATGTGAAATGGTAGGTTCTAGTTAGGTCCTTTTAAGACTGGTGTGGTTGATAACTTTTCTTTGAGTGTTTCAAATGCTTGCTGACAATTATCATTCCAGTTGAAAGGTGTATCTTTGGCTAGAAGCTTAAACAAAGGTAAAGCTATTCTACTAAAATTTTCAATAAACCTTCTGCAATAGCTTGCATACCCAAGAAAACTTCTTACCTCTTTTTGAGTCTTCGGAATTGGAAAATCGACAATGATCTGGATTTTTGATGGATCAACTTTAATGCCTTGAGAAGAAATATAGTGTCCTAATACTATCCCTTCATTTAACATCATAAAACACATTTCGTTGCTCAGGGACAGATTAGCTTCAATACATCTCTTCAAAACTTTTTCAAGATTCGTTAATGCATGCTCAAATGAATCACCATACACTGAAAAATCACCCATATAAACTTCAACACAATCATGAACTAAATCAGCAAAAATAGCTAATACAGCTCTTTGAAATGTAGCTGGAGCATTGCAAAGTCCAAGATGGAAAACAATTAATAAGCATAAGGTTCCCGCAAGGACAAGTAAAAAGTGGTTTTGTCCCTGGGTCTGACTAAGGCCCTATCCTGATCTGGTTGGTAGCCAACTGGAAACCATCAGAAAAGAGAATGATGATGATTTCCCAGCTAATGTGTCTAGCACTTGGTCAATAAATGGTAGTGGGAAATAATCTTTGAGGGTTGCTTTGTTCAATTGTCTGTAGTCAACACAAATCCTCCAATTAGCATTTTTCTTGGGCACTACTACCAATGGGGATACCCACTGACTGTCAGAGATAGAATAGATAAAATTGACTTTCAACCATTTTTGTCATTCCTCTCTAACAATATCCTAAAGCATGGGGTTCATTTGTCTCTGTGATTGCCTCACTAGTTTGATATTACTATCGTTATAAATATGCTGAGTGCATGTTTCAGGGTGAATCCCCTGCATATCGGTGTAGTCCCAAGCAAATGCTTTCTGGTATTTTCTCAATAATTGAATCAATTTCTCTTCCTGAGATGAGTCTAGGTGAGTGCCAATATTCAAAGTTTTTCTTGGACCAATCTCTATGGTCTTGCTCTGTGTGTTGGTGATGGATTGGATAGGAAAAATGTTGTGAAATTTTGTTTGCAAAGAATAAATGGTGCATGTTTCCTGAAAATTTTGTGCTAAAAGTTCATCTGCAGCATGGTATTGGTCATTTCTCAATTCTTCGGAAACATCAGGCTGAGAAAGGAACAATTCTACCAAATCATCATTATTATGTTCTTGAAAATCATAGATTTGGTTGATGCTGAAAACAGATTGAACTTCTACCTTATCATTGTATTTATCATCAAGCCATAAATTGTGTGCTACTGTTGGTGATTGTGCTGATGGGTAAAGAGTGAGTTTTTTTCTTTCAGTGCCTCGTGAAATGATCATATTACCCAATCTACATCCTATGAATGCATCAACAGTTGCTAACCATGGTCTACCAAGGATGATAGGGTGTCCTCCTAAATTGGATTTTGGTTGGAGAACTAAAAAGTCCACTGGATACTCCCAAGAGTCCAGCGAAACAATTATGTCCTCCAAAATCCATTCAGAATCACTTTAGACCTATCAGCGAGTTCTAGAACAATTGTTGTGTGCTGCAAGTTTGTGAGCTGGAGTTTTTTCATGGTTTCAAGAGTCATCACATTTATTGCGGCCCCAAGATCAATTAAGGTGTTTGGAATATGTATGTTGTTAATGATTGTAGTGACTCTGGGAATACCAGGATCAACATACTTTTCCATTGAAATGGTGTTTGTCATAAGGCCAGCTAAATGTCTGATAACATGAATGGTTTGTGGATCAACTCTTTTCCTAGTAGGCTTCTTAAGGCATAGGTCTTTGATGGCTTTAGTATATATGGGAATGTCTTTTATGGCTTGTAGTAGCGGAATTTTTATATAGACATTCTTTAGCTCATATAAAACATCAAACTATGGTATAGACATGGGAAGTTTTGTTTGGACCAATCGGTCTGGAAAAGGTGGTGGATGCAACGGTTGCATTTGTTCATTTTTGATGTCATCATTTGGTTTCCTTTGAATGGGAGTTTCATTTTCATTTTCTTTGTTTTCTCCTTGTTTTTCAGCTACTGGAGATTCTTTGTGAAGTACATTACCAGACCTCAAATTGATATTTTGCAAGGGTAATGTGGGATATGAGGGTCCCTCATCTACATTGTAAGTTGGTCTCTCTGCTCTATTATTTGGATTTGGTACAGGTTGAGCAGGGATTTGAGTAGGTCTAAGAGGTTGTGGGTTAGATGGAAGTTGTAATTGTGGTGGATCTATTGGTGGAGGAGCAAGCAATGCTTGTTGAGTGGGTTGGGGTTGATGTGGGTAGACAACTTACTGTTAAGGATATTGCTGATATGAATGAGGATATGGAGAATATGGCTGATGGTATTGTTGATATGGTTGCGAATATGGTTGGTATGGTTGAGGATATGGTTGATATTGTTGAGAGTATTGTTGAGATGGTCTCCATTGTTGTTGTGGGTAACTTTGGTGCTGCCATGGCATGGGTACATTCCATGAATTCTGAGCATACATCTAATCATGTGCAGGAAATTGCAAATTATGGTTTGGGAACATACCTTGAGGTGGAGGCCTTGGCTTCCATGGTCTCTTTGCACCCATAAAATACACATTCTCCATATCTGTATTGGCTGCCACATTACAATTTTGCAAAACCTTGACTTTAGAGCAATGAAATATATCATGATTTTTAGTACAAAAGGCACAAACTTGAATGTTTTCTAATGGGCAATCTTTTAAGGCATGTTTCTTCTGGCATTTTGGAGAAAAGATAGCCATCATCTGATCTTCCTCCTCTTGTCTTTTCTTAGCTTTAAGAGTGTAAATTTGAGTCCCTAATGTACTCAACAGATCTGTTTTGAATTCCTATAACAAATTTCCTATTTCAGCTCGTGTGACACTTGCTGAAGTAGATTTTGTGGCTTTGGATGATATGGTTCTCTTTCCAATTTTGGCTTTGCTCCTAGAATACTTTTCACATAGATCAGCAATTTCTTCGAAAGGTGAGGTGGAAATATCACATTTGCCCATCAAATTAAGATCATCTAAGTATTCCTCTTATATGCCCTTCAAAAATATTGTTCTAATGAGATCAAGAGTCATGGACCGATGTTTTGATTTTTGTAAATTGTAAGCAAATCATTCCAAGTACTCTTCTAAACTTTCATCCTCTTGTTGATTCATCCTAAAGATATCATCTTTAGAATCCTTTGATCTACAATAAGGTTTGTATTTCCTTAGGAATATTCTTCTCATGCCATCCTAATCAGTTATTGCATGCTCACCAAGTCCCATGAACCATCTTAGTGCTGATGCCTTTAATGTTGCTGGGAAGAGTCTAAGCCTATGGGAATCATCTGTGTAACCATAAGTTTGACATACAATGTCAAACTCAAACAAGAATGAATCTGGGTCTTTTGAAGCCATGCCATAAAAGTTTGGTAACACAGAAGGAGGTATGTTTTTCATTTTTATTTCCTCGTCATGATTGTCTTCTGGTTCGTGGATAGGAAATTTAAACATTGATTCTTCCTCCTCTCCTTGATCTTGTTGTTGTTCAGGAGTGGGTCTTCTTGCTGATCCTCCTCCTTCTTCAGCCATTTTTATAGATTCCTCTGGTGATTTGATTGCTTGTTTAGTATCACTCATTCCAAAGAGTTGTTCTAGAGATTGTTGAGTTATTTTTCTACTTTCTCTCTTTGTATAAGATTCAGGGATATGTTTCTTCTGAGATTCGTGTGCCAATAGGATTTTTCTCTCAATAAGTGTAAGTCTTTGGCCTGATTTGTTTTTATCCTCTAATTTTTGTATGGTGATTTCCTCAGCTGGTGTTGTGTGTTCAGTTTTTCCCAAAGGGTCTACTCCTGGTGATAGGTTAGTTTTTGGATGGGGGGTTTTTGTGAATCTACCTCTATTATCTCTAGATCTAGGCATAAGCAAACATGACTTCTAAAGTGACAATCAAATCTATGTTGTGTTTTTGTTTGTTTTTGTTTATTAAATTTTTTTTTATATTTTGATTTTTTTTCGAAATCCTCTAACTACGCCTCCCCAGCAACGGCGCCAAAATGTAGTGGCCAATCTAGGGTGCTAGATTAGACTAGATTTATTATCGACCAAGGTAAGTAAACTTCGAGGCATGTGTCTAAAGTCTATATACATAAAGGATTCCTAACTAAGTGTTTATTGAGATAGGCTACAATACTCCTTTATGGGAGGTTAAGATATGTTTCGTTTCACCTTAACACTCAGATCACCTAACTTATCTAACTGGCCTAAGGATAGAGCATATTGCTAGACTGAGATTTTAATCCTCTTACAAGGATGTTATGCACAAAAGCTCTGTCTAGTTAACACTTAAGCATTCATGAAAAATCAAAAGCACACTGAATTTTAAATGCATAAAAACAGAGTCTATGGAGATGTTTTAAAATATAACGATGGATCAAATCTCTTACAAGATATGGTTCAATGATCTAACAATAAAATCTTCAAGCTATCACCATAAATACCATTTGTGAGAATTTCTAATCAAATCGACAAAGTCATAAACATGGAAATAACACTAAGCACTATGCATTCTATTCAAATTCAAAAACTGCTAAGGAAATGAAATTAATAGTATACCAATCCACACAGGGCCCGTCCACGTTTCAATGGCACACTGAAGTAAACTCAAGTAACGAGAGTATTAACGCATAAACACTGCTGGAGTAAAACCATGACTATATTTAAGTGCTGAAGATTGCAATCACATACAAGAGTCTTGTTCTCAAACAATACACAGAGATAATAATCGTAACTGTTCTTGAAAACAAAATAATACGCAGTCTTTATCTGCCTTTCCCTATATAAATCGAATGTACATTCATTAAGCAGATGTTTTTGCTTTTACAATGAAGTGAGTTTTGGTCGTTTCTAATCTAAACTGATTTCCAAAAAAAATAAAATGAAACCGGTTTAGGAAACCATGGCTTTTTACTATTGACCAACGTTGACCGCATAACCAGGAGCTTTTGATTTGCTATAGAATCGATTTTTCACCATGCATGTACATTCCGGATCTCATTCCTATCCATTGCTTTGGCTTGCTTATCATGCCACGTGTCAGATGATAAACCATTTATAGGATGTTATGACTTCTTGTAATCGTTTTGTTGAAAATTCCTAATTTCTAACATAAAAATTCATAAATTAACTTTAATGTAAACTAACATTTATAATGCTATTAATTAATCAATTTCGATGGACATAAGGGGTCTATGGAGGAAAATGATAGACAAATGATGGCGTTTCTAGAAGAAAAAGATAGTAGTGGAATGGTACCAACATACCTCTTAGCAGTTTAGGTTCAATGGCCTCTAAGAGAGCAGGATCAAAGAAAACTGATAGAAATGAAACTGGAGCAACAATTTAGTGAGTGTCTATAAGTCTACCGATCTATGAATATACCAAATTGATTGTAGACAAGTAAATCAAGCTAAAATGGAAAGACGTCAATGATGCATTTTCAGGCATGTTTGGGGAAGACCTCGAAGACCACCAATTCTATGTGAACATCCACAAGTCTGGCTTGTATTGGATTGCATGCAGGTATCTCATGCTCCCATGTGCAGACATGATACATTGGATCGTCTCGCACACTAATCTTGAGACGATGACATCGAGTAGTGTCAGTGGGGAAAATATTGCTACCTTCAGGGCCTAAGATTATGATGATATGTATCAGATGTTGAAGCCTATAGTCATCATGGAGACACCCTTCAGCTTACTTAGTAGCAATGCCAACTCCAAAGACATTTTGAAGAACTGGGTGAAGGAGCCAGCTAAATTCAGGATGACACCCAACTAGATCTATAAGACGAAGATACTGTGGAAGGCGTATCAATACTTGGTCATCCTTGCATGTTGATTGTATGGCCAAGAAAGCACAGAAACCTTCCCACAAAGTTGGGTGATCATGTTGGACCAATTGGCGAGAGAAGGGAAAGCATGCAACTAGTCCGACATGTTGGGTCATTAGCTGAGGGAACATGTAACAGGGGCTCGAAAGCCACCTAAAGGTATGCAACCAGAAATCTACATGTCCACCTACATATTGGATGCAATCTATTCCTGACGGGATTTCCTGGGCTTGAAGTTGGCATAGACAACAGTGGAGACTATTTGAACAATATTGTAAGATGTTGTCCGAATGCAGCTTTAGAGAAGTTATCACACAGTTGTCCGATAATTTTGTCACCCTAGTTTATAAGATGATATTCGAACTGGATCCACCTTGCATGTCGAAGGTAGCATTGGAGGCACTGATTGATATAGCTCATTGGTATGCCTCACTGTCTTGCACCTTCATATGAATTTACATCGCAGAGAAGCCTCCACATGTTCTACCAAAGTTTGCCTTGGAAAAACTCATCATGTAGGAAGTATCATATCACATATTGACAGGATTGACAGCTAGGTTGTACCAAAAGAAGAAGGCACCTTGGCCCGCTCTTCCATTGTGGATCAGATTATGTGAGATATGGATTTTAAAGCATGTGGATGTCGAGGTAGACAGATGAAGAAGTATCCATTCGACCTCTGAAGTTACAATCCATATGACCTGCATTGTCTCGTGAAAGATCACTACACAAGAGTACAGTTAACCTGGATCCATGGGGAATGTCATTGGGCAAAGGAGGACCCATGGAGATATTTTTACAACTCCTCGAGACTCAATGAACCGGTTGGCCTCTCTATGGAATAGATAGAAAACTATCATGAAGCAACATCCCGAGAGCACCAGAAGCAGCAACAGTAGTAGAGATGTACATACCAGTGTGTGACAAGGGCAACAGGAAGATTGTTGATGACATGGAGGAAGAGAAAAGTTGCAAGTTCCGAGCATACCAACTTGTACAGAAAGTAGCTTTGTAAATAGAGGCAAAGAGGCAAAAGAACGATAAGATAAACATGCAAAGGCAAAGAGAGAAATGTAGAACGGAGGAAACAGAGAAGGAGTTGCATTAGTTGAAGGAGCAACTCCGAAAAGGAACAGGAGTTGTGCAAACAAGAGAAGGAATTGTAGCAGGAATAGGTACAGTAGGGGGCACAACATGTACAGATAGATGAAACTGCGCCCGTATAGGTAGTGGACTCATCAGAACAGCTGGCATCAGGCAGATAGGGTGAACCATTACAGGAGTAGGACTTTGCTCAGGAGATAGAGAGAGCACTTGAACAGACAGATATGGATATGGAGCAACAAGAGTTAGAGAAAGACATCGACCTCATACCTCACCAATAAGAGGTAAACCCACCAAATTCATTACATCCAAAATATGAGAAAGTCCCAAGCAACCAAGGAGACACTGATATCCTTGGAGATCAGCCTGAAGGAGAGATGCACAACTTCTTATTCGATCAGCCTCAACATAGAGTTGTGCAATCTCACGGAGTGTCAACTCCGGATGATCATACATCTCTTATGCAATTCGAGGAATGAGTGATCATTTCTGACGTGCGCAAACATCTGGAAACATTTTTTTTTTCTCGGTAAAACTAGCTATTCTATTATAAAATATTTACAGGAAAAATTACATGCAGTAAAACATGGCTTCCATGGCCCGCATTGGCACCTTGGGCATCCTGAGTTTGACACAGAAGCTCCCTCGCAGGGGCAGCACTGACAAAAATGTCTAAGTTTCTCAAAAAGAGGCAGAGGCCAAGGCCTGTTCTGCTCTACATACTACATCACTTAACAGCCCACGCAGGGGCACCCTTCAAAATTCAACTGTGAGTCACCATACACAGGACAAACAGAAACTAAACAAGCTGGATAAACAGACTGACCGAGATAAGACCAGAAAGAAAAATGCAGGTGAGCAAACATAGAGACCTTAGTCGTGGACTTGAGCAGAAAGAAGAAGGTGGGAGCTGGAACGTGCGCCAGGGGTTCAGTCATTGCCATGACTTTTGTCACCGAACCCATTGCCACCGAGGCCTTTGCCACCCTGACCTTCGCCGCCGAGACTGTTGCCGCCGAGACCCTCACCCTGACCAGCACCGCCACCCTGACCAGTACTGCCGAGATTTCCTTCCTTAGGGCTCGTTTCCTCCTCAATGGTGCGCCAACCCATTCCTTCAGGGACTCCCTCCCACATTGCAGCCCACTTAGCCGCTGCTTCATCTTGAATCTTCTGCTCCGGAGGTTGGACGGGGGCATCCATAATTTCCTTGCCATGCGCAATTGGCGGTTGCTGAACAGGGCATTCCATACTAATTCTACCTGTGGGTGGCTCTCCCTCTCCAGGAGGCGTTCCACTGTCATCTTTCTCAGGAGCTGCAGTGAAGAGGACGGAGATGTGTGCGTTGATGCCCTCGTTGCCCCTGGAGCTGCCCAGGGTGAAAACGACCAATCCAAACGCTGGAAGGGCCGGCCCTCCCTCACTGGAGCTTCCCACTCTGTGAATTGCCCAGTTTGGAGGGGCTGAGCTCTCGCCCTCCTGTGACAATAGCAACAACAGCAATGGTGATGTTCATTTGCTACCGGAGAGCGCGACGATGAGCCTCTCCTAGAGCCTCTGCCAGAGCCTCTACGGCAGGGTTGGCATTCCCGCAGTCGTGCCATGAACCCTCTCCCAAATTCTTCGGAATCTTGCCCTGTGTTTTGCTCACAGTCACCCCTCTGAACTCTCCACCACTTCCTCCCTAATGTGGAGGCCTCAGAAAGCTCAGTACCCAGATACGAGCCACGGAGAACCAGATACGAGCCACAGAGAACCAGATGGGCAGGTCGAAGCAAGCCCACTCTCTCCTGCTCGATTTTGGAGATCCCCGGCAGCTGGAGCTCGTCCAATTTACCCTCGCAATGGTGCCTCGACTGCCTGCCTGAGCCATGAATACCCGCTGCATACCCTCGGTGTATGTGCTCCATAACTGCACCCTGCGTCTTCATAAATTCGCAGCCCTCCGCATTGAACGCTCCAGCTTCGTCTCCAGCTTGATCGTCCATTTGACGGCAGCCCTCTAACCTTAAATGCTTCCATGGGGCGGCACATGCAGGCCATGTGGCCCGCTCCCATGTGGCAAGCTACCACCTACATCCGTGGCATCTGGAAACATTAGTTGATGCTACTGGAGCATATGCCAAAGCCACTAGCTTGTGTGTTCGCTTTCTGATAGTTGAAAATGAAAAAATGGCTAAGGAGCTACAGACGGCCAAACAAGGAGGAGAACTAGTTACAACATTCACCTGAGCAGAACTGAAGAAGGTAATACTAGATGAAGTATTATCCCTTGACACAGTCATGCGGGCATTGTATTCCAATTTTGGTAATGTGCATAAGGAAGTTGTCCATCTCAACGAATGGTAGTAGCAATGTGTTAGAAGAGAACGTATCTTGTCGAATGTGGATGTTGTCATTGATTACATGCAAACATGGATGATGAGATACAAGGGAGCCCCACTTCACTTGCCTAATATGATGAAGACAAGAGTGGTCAAGCTGAAGGCACACATATCGTGTCAGTTCCAGAACTATGATGATCTCCCGAAGCTTATCACTAATCTACAGGCTTCCCGTGCACATGTATTCAAGAATATGTATGTTGTGGTGTGCGTACATGTGATCCCATCTATTGGGACTCTCACCCAGGCGAAGACAAAGGCACAGGTCTGACTAGAGATTTACTCGTACTTTGATGAGTTGATGCACATAGCCACCAGCACAAGTATGTTGCTAGTCCGACTGCGCTAAAGACAATGATGCGTATGTTATCAAATGAGTTGGACAGAGTAGCGTGAGAAGTGTACCTGGATGCTATGGAGGAAAGAGTTAGGTTCCATAAAGATGTCACCTTGGAGTACACAGACACCATGATGATGTCGAAGAAAGGATCTTCCAATAGTTGTACAATTCATAGTGATGTCTTGCATGGCTTGCTCAAGCCATTTTGCCTCACATTGGTACATGTGCATTGTAATGTAACATCTTGTCAAGTGTGAGTTCAAGTGTCGATAGTTGGATGTAACATTCATAGAGTAGATGAAGAGTCATGAGGGTAGATGAATTGTCACAAAGGGGAATGTCAAGGGCCACCCCTCCCTTTGCTATAAATAATCCCTCATAACTCATTGTACATGATTTTGGTCAGCCAATCTTTGATAGGATTATCTTAGAGAAGGCTTGGATAGTATTGTAACACGCCTTGGCTTCTCCACTGTGCAGAGCTAGTATATCTCTTTGGAGGAGCAGGCGGTTGTGGCTGTAACGTTCCGCTATCGGAACTAGTGGTTGGACATGGATGTATTGTATGACTCGAACTTACACTTCTTAATATAACATATCCAACCCGTTTCATGCATATGTTGTATTGTATTCTAGCTATCTTGTTTACTCTAAATGATATATGTATTTTTTTCTAAAGCATGCATGTCTGTACTATTCTGTATAAGTATGTATGAATCTTTCTGAAATGTGTTGTTGGTTTCACCGTCACTTTGGTTTTCTAGCTAACTTGCCTTCCATGTTGTGATGCATCTTCACTCGTGTGTTCCCTTCCAAGCCACTTACTATTACAGTTTTCCAAGGGGTGCACTCACCTCACCCTCCATGTGTTAGAACCTCTCATGCACCTTCCTTGACTTACTACAGCCGTCACACCCTTGCTACCAATAGTGACATCTTACTTGCCTGTGTGCGAAACTGCGGTCAAGGCATTACCATACGACCCACTATTGGGACTTCTACACCAAATGTTATGAGGTCTTATAGGGAATTCTTACCAGGGAGAACCCTTGACATGTTGGTGGGTCCAGCGCCATCGAAATTGCTTGTGCTAGAAGGAGGGCTAGATGACAAGCTATGTCCTCGCATCACATTTTGAACCTCTGCATATCTATCATGGTGTCTTGCGCTCTCCTCCCTCCACAATGTTTTTCGCATGTCGAATCTATTACCATCACAAGGGAGTTTTTTAATCTCTTGTCCACATACACGTATGATGGTGAAGGCGAAGTGGCCTAGCTTGAGTTCTTACATGACTTCCTTTCCATGCTTCATGAGGAAGATGGAAATTCTGATGAATAGGCCATTCTGCTCCTTGCATACACACTTCGCGAATCTCCACATCGATGGCTGTGAATTCTACCAAATGACAATGTGCACTCACTTGAGAACTTATGTGATCTCATTGAAGACACTTCCTATCCTTTTGATCCAGACCACCTTAACCAAAAAAAATTACAACAATGGAAGGCTCCGCATGAATCACCTATGGATTTTTGGCAGCGCTTCTGTGATTTGTAGTTTCAAGCTATGAAGAGCCATATGAAATTTTTCTATCTTTGAGACTAACTCAAGTACTATCTTAAGAAATTTTCTAATCCTAAGAAAAAGATTGAACTCAAGCCTAACTCAGCATTCTTTAGTGATGGAGTTACACAATCACAAACGAACATGGTCACTATCACAAGTGACTATCTGTCATCCCCTCATTAAATAGTTCCACCACTGTAGAGTGATGCAGGAGATCATGCTCACACATTTTTTCAACTGTTACATCCTCCCAACATCACTCCGCTTAATTTTTGCACAGATTTGTTTGTGAGTCCATCAAATTGTCATATGCATTTTGTACCACAACCTCTGTCTTCATACTTGGTTGTTCCTCCGGATGATACTGTCTTGTGTTCTTCCATTCTTGACTCTGCACTTGTTGTGAACGAGGATCAAGCCATCGGCAGAGTTGGTGTTGCACAACCAACATGCACTATCATTCATGAAGAGTATGACTGGGATCTTGAGCATCAACACTCGGTGAAGGATGAATCCCTTTCGTCTGAGCCTCCTCCATTATTTCCTGACATCTTTGGTGAACCTACTATCCATGATTTCGCATGTGTATCTTCATCTAAGGATGCACCCATTGTTGATCACTCGCATGACACACTGGATGTCAACCCATCATCCAACAACAAAGAGGATAAACTATTCATTGAAAATCCACTTTATTTTTCATCTGCATTTTCTGAAAACACAGAGGTTGAATTTGTCTACTTTTCATCTACACCTCTATTTGATTTGTTAGATCATGAGGATGCCAATAAACTCATTGATTTTTCTGCTCATGGCTATTGTGATCCATTTACTCCCATATTCAATCACGATCATGAATCTACCATAGTTGATTTTTCGAAGTAACCTATTTATGATGATCTATCCGACAATGAAGTCAAAACCCCACAGGCCATCGAGACACTTCAGCCCAAACTGATGGTTATGTCAGGCCCTCGCTCTCTTGAAGTTGGTTTCACTTCCTATTAGGAAATTGTTCAATCACCCAAGGCTCCTCATCACTCATCTGTATGCATTGAAGATCAATCTCACACACAATTCACGCTTCCTCCACTCGAACTGAATGATCCCAATTCTCATGTATTGGAGGAATATTACATTGCAAGCACACGTACACGATGCAAGTTGTCTTTGTTTCTTTCATTTGATTGTATGTGATAGTCAAGAGTATGTGTATGCTTCAAAGTTGCACGCAATGTAGCACAACACCATGACAAGTCCTCAGACCACATGTCATGTACTTGCACTCACTTATGTCCTGTGGACACTTTTAAACATGAAGAGTGTTTGTCTTCATTGTTATATATTTATTGTTTTCTGGTTCGCACAACCGAGTTGCTCGCGGACGAAGCCTTCACCAACATGGGTCAACCAATATGCTAGTGACTACATTGGAAATATCACTTCATGTGATCAATCCCATGCACAGTTAGCTTAGGAGTAGGAGTAGTGTTTTCTTTCAATTTTTTGCTTGCATGCTTGTTTGCTTACTTGCTTTGCTTGTTTGTTTCTTTGCTTCTTGTTTTCTTCCTCACTTTGCTTTTACTTCTGCTTCTTCTTTGCTTTGTTATTTGTTGTCTTGTTTTGTCTGTAATTTAGTTTCGCATGAAACCATATATGACTCTTGAAGCAAGCTGGGTAAAGTACGAGAGGCCTTGTATAGCTATCACTACTTGGTTATCTATCATCCTACCTCTGTATGAAGAACTTGTTACTTTTATTCCATGATACCTCGATGGAAAATATGTATTGTTCAAAGTGAACCTTGATGAAAACACAATGCTTGCGCGCTAACTAGTGTCACCTACTCTAGTGGGTTGTTTTTGGGTTAACCTTTGTCAGCTCAGTCAAGTAGAGTGAGGTGAGGGGGGAATCCTTAACAGGAACTTTAGAGGTATATAATAAACTACTTCTCTAAAGAAACAACCTCTTCTTCTCTTAATAAGTCGGGATCCCTCTTCCACCTCTAAAATGAATAAGCGTTATGCACAATTATGAAAAAAATGAAAAAATGAAAATTGAAATATGAATAAGGAAAGAGAAGAGAAAGGCTTCCTGCATAGATAGGTGATGCAAGTAACTCCTCCGGGGTACTAAACAGGCTCGCTGGAAGTGGAGTGATGCTTGTGTTCCTCCGTGACTCCATCGGAGTACTGTCCAAGCCTGCTAGTAGCAAAGCAACACTAGAGATGAAGCTAAGACTATGATGACTATACTACTTGTGAACCAATATACCCCTCAACCCCAATCAAAACAAATCTATTTACTTGGCTTGGAATGTGTGTCAATTGACCAAGAGCTTGGCACATGCTACATCTTACAATCAAGCAAGTTTGGAAACCAAGACTAACTGAGAACTGAAAAATACTTCTGGAGGTGTAAGATATTTTTTTCATGAATAAGGTCCATTCAGATAGCTCGAGTTCTACTAGTGTGTCGCCAAGTGTTGTAATGGCTACAACCACCATCCAAACTTTTGTCTTTGCTTTGTTTTGGAGCCTCCCTACCAACCTTTCATAGTAGCATGTCTTGGCTTGTCAAGTACACAAGATTTGATGATTCTCTTGAGAATGATAGCCTATCCATGAGAGCTTGTTGCATCCCCCTCATAAGCTATTTCTTAGAACTTGGTCTAGTTGCAAGCTGAGTATCTTCCTCAAGAAATTGCACAATTCTTGAGGGGAGCCAACTTTCCCTCCCAAAATTGCACAATTTTGTCTCGCAGCTTGATGGGTTCCAAAATTGTGCAAATTTTCCAGTCAAGCTTCACTGAGAAAATTGCGTAATTCCTCCCAGCAGGACTGCTCAGCCCAAAAATCATGCAATCCTGGGAAGAAGTGAGCTACTTTACCCAGAAATTGCGCAAATATTCTAGGCAGGCAGCCAAGCTCCCTCCCAGAAATGCATGTTTTTTTCTCCCAGCTGAGTAGACTATTTCATGTGCAGTTGAGTTGATCAGTTCCACTCGAGACCAAGAAAACTTAACTTTCATGCACAGTATGCTTTTTCCTAGAATAGAAAAAAGGAACATGCAAAAAGAATCCCTAGATTTTAAGGAGATATTTTAGCAGTTGGAGGTTACATGCAAAGATCATTTTAGAATCTTTCATCCAAATGGTGCTTTTTCCTAGATTTGTGGGATGTGTGTCATGAGCTTAAAACTTACTTATTCAATGCATTGGAGCTCATTTCTTCACATTTAACATGGAGCTCTCACATCCCACAACACATCCAAGAGTCTTCAACACATCCAGCTCATGCATTCACAGGTAAGTCAGCTTAACTTGTCTTTTGCAACATTTTTGTCACTTTTATATTTTTGCTTGTGTGAGTGTTTTTTGCTTGATTTCTATGAACACTTGTTGTCATTTACATGCATACTAGCTTGTACTAGCATCATTTCAGTTTTCATTAGCATCTCACTATTGTTGCATGCATGAAACTATTTTGCATGAAAAGTCGTCGATTCAGCTACTCGCTTCAACCACATGCATGTTGTTCCATTTTTCTGAACCTTTCATTCATTGTTTGCATGCACAATCATTCACTCCTACTTACACTTAGTATCGCTATGCATTCACAATCACATTTTCTTTCAATTTCCCGTTAGCGGGTCTAGGCAGCCTTGGCCCAGACTCTGCCTCACCAAGACAGCATTGCGTAATCCTGAAAAGGAAGGCTCTATCTTCCCCTCAAGAAATGTGAATTTTTTCTGAGTGACTATCCTCCAGTATTGCATTGCGCAATTCTGAGGGACAGTGACTGCTGGCCCAAAAAATTGTACAATGCAATCACTAAGCCTGCAACCATTGCTAGCTGAAATTGTACATTGCACAATTCCAGCAGCCAGTTAGCCAGCCTGGATTGCACATTGTGCAATTCCAATAGTCATTCAACCTCCCTAATAACCTAGACTACCATTTTCACAATTCTTGTAGCCAATTAACCAACCTCCCAGAAGAAATTGTGCAATCCTTGCCAGTCAATCCCTAGGTATGTTGCATGTTGTTCCTCAAGTTTGCTTTGGTTTTAACTAACAAATTTCTTGCCATGCATGTCACTTTGTCTCTAGATCTAGGAGGTGTTCGTCCACCTCTTAGTATCTCAAGATCAATGGCCTCCAAGAGAGCAAGATCAAAGGACACTGATGGAAGTGCAACTAGAGCAACATTTGAGCGAGTGTCTGCAAGTCTACCGATCTATGAAGATACCAAACTAATTGTAGACAAGGACATCAAGCTGAAATGGCAGGAGGTCAACGATGCATTTTCAGCCACATTTGGGGAAGACCTCAAAGACCACAAAGTATATGTGAACATCCACAAGTCTAGCTTGTACCAGATTGCATGTAGGTATCCTATGCTCCCATGCGCGGACATGATAAATCAGATTGTCTTGCACACTAATCCTAAGACGATGACATTGAGCAATGTCATCGGGGTGAAGATTGCTACCTTTAAGGCCCAAGATTATGATGAGATGTATCAGATGTCTAATCCTATAATCATCATGGAGACACCCTTCAGCTTACCCAACAGTAATGCCAACTCCAGACACATTTTGAAGAAATGGCTAAAGAAGTTGACTAAATTCAAGATTACACCCAACTAGATATACAAGACAACGATGTTGTGGAAGGTGTATCAATAGTTGGTCATCTTCGCATGTCAACTCTATGGCCAAGAAAGCATGGAAACCTTCACACAGAGTTGGGTGAGCGCGTTTGACCATTAGGCCAAAGAAGGAAAAGCATGCAACTGGTCTAACATGTTGGCCCATCAGCTGAAGGAATATGTAGCAAGGGCTTGACAGCCACCAAAAGGTATTCAAGAAGAATTCTACATGTTCGCCTACATCTTGGATGCAATCTGTGCCTAACAGGAGTTCCCGGACTTGAAGTGGGCATGGAAATTGGCGGAGACTACTATGAACACTTATTATAATATGTTGTCTGAATGTAGATTTAGAGGAGTTATCACATAGTTGTCCCATCACTTTGTCACCTTGCTTTATAAGATGATATTCGAATAGGATCCACCCTGCATGTCGAAGGCAACAATGGAGGCATTGATTGATATAGCTTATTAGTATGCCTCACCGTCTGGCACCTTCTTACAAATGTATAGTCTGTTGAAGCCTTCACATGTTCTATCGAAGTTTTCCTTGGACAAACTCATCATGTAGGAAGTATCATATCACATATCGTCAAGATTGACAGCCAGGCTACACTAGAAGAAGAAGGCACCTTGGCCCACTCTTCCATTTTAGATAGGGTTATGTGAGATATGGAGTTTCAAGCATGGAGATGTCAAAGAAGAGTAGATGAAGAAGTATCCATTCAACCTTTGAAGTTACAATCCGTATGACCCGCATTGTCTTATGAAAGATTACTGCATGAGAGTACAGTTCAAATGGATCCATGGGGCATGTCATTGGGTGGAGGAGGACCCATGGAGATATTGTTAAAACTCCTCCAGACTCGATGAACCAGTTGGCCTCACTATGGAATGGATAGTGAAGAAGCATGAAGCAGCATCCCGGAGAGCACCAAAAGTAGCAATGGTAGTAGAGGTGAACATACCAGTGTGCGACAAGGGCAAGAGGAAGATTGTCGACCACATGGAGGAAGAGAGAATTTGCAAGTTCCAAGCATACCCACTTGTGCAGAAAGAAGCTTTAGAAATAGAGGCAAAGAGGCAATAGCACAACAAGAGAAACGTACAAAAGTAGAGAGAGAAATGCAGAATTGAGAAAACAGAGAAGGAGTTGCATGAGTTGAAGGAGCAACTCTGGAAGGAACAGGAGCTACACAAACAAGAGAAGGAAGCACAACAGGAACATGCACAACAAGGGGTGCAACATGTACAGACAGATGAAACTGTGCCTATACAGGTAGTGGACTGATCAGAATAGCTGGCATCAGGTCGACAGTGTGAACCATCGTAGGAGTAGGACTTCACTCAGGAGATAGAGAGATCACTTGAACAAATGGATATGGATATGGAGCAACAGGAGTTATAGAAAGACATCGACCTCATGCCTCACCACCAAGAGGTTGACCCACTAGCTTCACTGCATCTAGAAGATGAGCAAGTCCCAACCGACCAAGGAGACACTAAGATCCTTGGTGATCACCTAGAAGGAGAGATGCACAACATATCATTCGACGAGTCTCAACATAGAGTTGTGCAATCTCACAAAGTGTCTACTCTGGATGATCATACATCTCCTACACAGTTCGAGGAATGAGTGATCATGTCTAACGTGCGTAAACATCTAGTAACATTGGTCGATGCTACCATAGCATATGTCGAAGCCACTTGCTCGAGTGTTCACTCTCCAATAGCTGAAAATGAGAAAATGGCTAAGCAAGGAGGAGAATTGGTTACAACATCTGCCCGAGTAGAACTGAAGAAGGCAATATCGGATGAAGTATTATCCCTTGACACAGTCATGCGGGTATTGTATTCCAATTTTGGTAATGTGCATAAGGTAGTTGTCCATCTCAACGGATGGCAGCAGCTAAGTGCTTGAAGAGCATGTATCTCGAATGTGCATGCTGTCATTCATTACATGCAAACATGGACGATGATATAAAAGGGAGCTCTGCTTCACTTGCCTGATATGATGAATCCCAGAGCAGTCAAGCTGAAGGCATGCATCTGAAGTTAAATCCACAACTATGAAGAGCTCCTACAGCTCATCACTAGTCTATAGGCTTCCCATGTGCATGTATTCAAGAGTATGGATGTTGTGGTAGGTGCACATGCGATCCCATCTATTGGGACTCTCAACCAAGTGAAGACAAAGGCACAGGTCAGACTAGAGATTGACTCATTCTTTGATGAGTTGATGTGCATAGCCACCAGCGCAGACTCGTCAATCAGTGCAGACACCATGCACAAGTATGTTGTTGGTACGGTCGCTATGAAGACAATGATGCGCATGCTATCAGACGAGTTGGATAGAGGAGCCCAAGTAGTGTACCTAGATGTTATGGAGGCAAGAGTCAAGTTCGAGAAATATGTCACCTTGGAGTACACAGACACCATCACAGACTATTGATCTTGGCATCAGTTTGCTACTATCAACCACCATGAGGATGTCAAAGAGCTGGTCTTCCAATAGTTGTCTGAGTCATAGTCATGTCTTTCATGGCTTGCTCAAGCCATTTTGTCTTACATGAGTACATGTGCTTTGTAACATAATGTCTTGTCAAGTGTAAGTACAAGTGTCAATAGTCTGATGTAACAGTCATAGAGTAGATGAAGAGTCATGAGGGTAGATGAACTGTTGCAAAGGGGAATGTCAAGGGCCACCCCGCCCTTTGCTATAAATAGTCCCTCATAACCCATTGTATAGGATTTTGGTTAGCCAAGCTTTGATAGGAGTATCTTAGAGAAAGCCTAGATAGTATTGTAACATGCCTTGGCTTCTCCACTGCGTAGAGCTAGTACATCTCTTTGGAGGAGCAGGCAGTTGTGGTTGTAATGTTCCGCTATCGGAACTAGTGGTTGGACATGGATGTATTGTATGACTAGAATTTACACTTCTTAATATAATAGAGCCGGCACGTTTCATGCATATGTTGTATTGTATTCCATCTATCTTGTTTACTCTAAATGATATATGTATTTTTTTTTATGCATGCATGTATGGAATATTCACTATAAGTATGTATGAATCTTTCTGAAATGTGTTGTTGGTTTAACCATCACTTTGGATTGCTAGCTAACTTGCCTTGCATGTTGTGATCCATGTTCACTCATGTGTTCCCTTCCAAGCCACGTACTATTATAGGTTTCCAAGGGGTGCACTCACCTCACCTTTAGTGTGTTAGAACCTCTCATGCACCTTCCTTGACTTACTAAAACCGTCACACCCTTGCTACCAACAGGGACATCTTACTTGCCTCTGTGTGAAACCGTGGTCAAGGCATTATTGTACGTGGAATTCTACACCAAATAGTCTAAGGTCTAATTGGGACTTCTTACCGAGGAGATCCCCTGACATGTTGGTGGGTGCAACATTGTCAACACAACCTTAAAAGTAGAGTGGGTCCATAAATAGAACCCATAATCCTGGGGTAGGCAAAGGATGGGTAGATTATGTTGTAGATTTTTCTTTCTTTGTAAAATTATAATTACTTCTTGTAAATTCTTGTTTTGGTACTTTGTAAAGTGAGGTCATTTACAATCCCTTATCTACAACAAGTGTGTTTTATTTGACATGTTATGTTATTTTGACTTGTTGATGAGTCCAATTATTTGGGGACTTTTCGGATGAGAATTTTATTTCATCTAGTATGTCCACAATTGTGTTAGGAACTCACTTATACAAGTGTTTCAAAATGAAGTTTGTTTGTGAATTTAATCTTTGGTAAAGATTATGTAGAACATGCCCATGATTATGTGGAAAAAGCTAAGCATGTCATTGAAAAAATGAAGTCACTGCATGTAAGAGTACAAGTGAAACTTGAGTACAACAAAGAAAAGTAAAAATCAGTACATGGCAAGCATTGAGTTTCTTATGATTTTCAAGTGGAAAATCAAGTTTGGGTTCAACAAAGAATGACTTCGAGCTGAAGTTTGTTTGAGCCAATTAAAGATGGTTTTGGAGAGAATTTTCAGCTTCCATCCATAGAATTTTTTATTCCTGTCTATTTAGAAGAATTGTGGCTTAATTCTTGACAAGAAGATAAGGACTTCACGCAGAGACAAGGTGGAGTACCTTGATTGGAGATTTGAGGAACCAATTCAGACATAATACAAAGGATTGAGATCGAGAAAGTTAATGAGATTTTTCATCACTTATTTACTCATACAAGATAAAATTTTGAAGGTCTAAAAGTTCTTAGTGGGGAGGTATGATCCGTAGATCGAAAATAGGCTCAAAATGAAAGTTCTCTGAATCTCCCAAAACTAGTGTCATATTTTTCTTCGTCCTAATTCCAATGATGCTTGAATCACCTCAATACGATGTCGTATGAAGAAGTTATGGTGTTCTTAATTTTTGGCCAAACAGCTAAAAGATCAATAGCAGGGTTGACTAGGCTGTTGATTGGGCAGTCTGTATAGCTGTAGTCATTAGCTGACTCTGTAGGGTACAGTTGGAAGTGGACCAATCAAGTCTTGACATGTGGCATGCTCGTACAGGTGGAAATTGGCATGTTTTGGTTGGTTGGTGTAGTTGTGAGGTGGCCAAATCAGAGGCCTCTGTGTGGCCCTATTGGAGGATGCTACATGCCACTTTATGATTGGTTAAAAAAATTATAATGGGCCCAAAGGCCTCAGCAGGGTTCAACCCCTCAACCTATCACATAACAACTCTATGCTCTACCTTCACACCTCCATGTTGGTTCTTAACAACTATATGCCATGGGTTATGGTTATATTCAAATTTTTTAATGGTTGGGAGGAGGCGTTGGGAAGTATGCCCTGGCCCTTGCTCATGTACGATAGACATGACTGTAGGCAGAGTAGAGAGGGGTGAGTGGGAAGTTATAGCCTTGGTCTGGAAATTCACCATACAATAGATGGTGAGAGCTAAGTGGGAGGGGTGGGGAACTTGGCCCTAGCCCCAGGCTCCTCAACACCCATGTGACCACAAGCGAAGGCCTAGGCAGAGGGTGCGAGTAGATAAGCCTTAACCCTTGGTTTTTGGTTGTTAATATGACCATGGTTGGATTGAAGCAGGTGAGGGCGAGTGGTTGGTCCCGGCCCCTGGCCACATGGGTGTGACATGACCACACTCCGATGAAAAATCAGTAAAATCTAGCAGGGGGCAAACAACTGGCCTAACCCCCAGCCTTATGTCCTCCATGTGACCCAGTTTTTACGCATAGGGGTTATTGTAAAAATTAAAGTGTCAACAAATTTCACCTTTTTTTGCAGGCATCTCATAGGTCCGAGAAGAAATTGTTACTCGATGGACTAAGAAAAGGCCAAAATTGTCACGCATTTAGCAAGTTTTTCCAATTTGTAGGACAAATAGTAGAGCTTGGCTTGGAGAAGCATATCTTGCTCAATTTTTAACCTTTTTGAGCTCAAGAAGAGCCTATATGGGGGTTTTTAAGTGTCATGGACTCAATGGTAGCCTTAGTTTTTTTATTTGATAATTTTATGATGGATGTTTTGCATAATCAAGTCTTTTAGTGCTATAGGTAAATTCAGTTTTGAAGTAGCTTGGAGGTATATTTGAGCATTGAAAGAGCCTAGTTAGATGTTTTATAGCCTTCTAGTTTCATTTGCAGTAGTTGTTACTAGTGTACAAAAACTATTTTAATTCTTTTCTCAATGTATTAAGGAGGGAATCCTTTTTAAACTCTTCATTGTGGAGGAGTTTCATGTTTATGCTTTTGATTTATGATGGAGTATAAGGACATATTGTGTGAGAGTCCTTTTTATGTTGAAAATGTTGTCACCTGCCATACCCTCTTATAATTGTGTTGAATGGTCCTATTTTTATCCCAAAAGGAACAAACCAACCATCAGAAGCTAGTTCTTGGAATGATGGATATCCGAGAGGGCTTAGAACATCAGAACTTGATATCAAAAGGACTGGTAGGCAGCATATCAGAACCTCAAAAGGTTCAGAACCTCGGGACCTCGAAACTTAATTTCCTTAATGAAATTCCTTTTTAAGAAAGTTTTGATCTGATACCAGGGTAGTAGAGATAAATTTATCAGAGGTCTAGTTCTCAATATATCAGAACCTCAGGATATTGGAAATTTGAAATATCAGAGGAAGGAACATAGGGACTTCGACAGTTTATTTAAAAGGCACCCGATAGGGATCAATATTAAAGTGGGTTGGAAACTCAGAATATTGTAACCTCGTAACTCCTTAACAATAGAATTCCTTTTAAATCGCTGAGGGTTGCAGAGAATAAGAATTACAAAGGAAGTTGTTGCAAAACTAAATAACTAAAGGACTCTTTTCTCTCTCCTCTAATAGGACACACAACAACACGTGATTGGCCCTAAGAATATGATGAGGTAGATGGTGTCAACATGATGTGGCAGTATGGAGGGAACGTGGTAGTCATATTCAACTCTTTTGGGTCTCCTAATGGGGCAAATTTGTGTGACACGTGTCACCACTAAGGAGATGTCATGTGGAGTTGATTACATCATCTCGGAGGTCATAATTTCAGAGGTTGATTTTTTCATAAAATCTTGTTGTTGTAGCTAAATCTACAAGTATTTGTTGCTCCATTATCTTGTGTCCAAATTATATCACTAGACACAAAAGAATAGAACCAATGGAAGAATAAAATAATCCCAATCCCAAATGGCTAATTGTGCAACAAGTAGTTAGATCTATGCTATAAATATAAGAGATCACACCTATAATCATCGCATGTCGTGGAAGGGTTTTGAGTTTGATGCAGATCTTGTGCTCCACTCAATCGATGCAACATGTCCACACCAGATCTCTATCCCTATACACAATCACAACTAAATGAAGACAACAAGTGATCTTCCTTAGAATATCATTAGATCAAAAGCAATAGATACAATCATATAACATGTTGAACACAAATTAATGTAACAAAGGGAACATAGATTTCCATTAATTATGAAAAGATACACTACAATGCTAAGCTTTCACCTCGAAGCCTCTTCTCCATAATCTAGCAGAGTTTCCCCACTATATCCAAGAAATAAACATGAAGAGTAGTAGACCAATGGAAAAATACCTCACAATATATAGCATCATAATCTCAAGATCTAAGTCTCAATACTAACTCTCCAAAAAGTAGCTAACCCTCTTAGATGGTCCAGTATAAATAGGCAGAAGAGAGGTCACGAGAGGATGTATCTGGACACACAGGACAAAGAGAAGTCATAGAAAATTCTAAGAGCTGAGCCCTATCCAACTCAAATAGATGATAAATTGAACTGATCTCCTGGAGACTAAGTGATCCGAAATGATCATAAAATAAAAGCCGATGTAGACGTGATTATCCATTTATAATTTGAATGTTAGTTCAAATCATGAAAATCGAGGAAAATTGGTCGAGAAGAACACTTTACGACAACTGATTAATCATAAAGATGCATAACAGAAGTGCAAATAGTAAAAACATAGTGATACTAGACAATAAAATTCATGGCAGAGTTCGTCCCTGATGGACTACATCTCCAGGTCCGCTTTCAAGATGGGCGACCGTTTTTATTAGGAATGAATAGAAGGAGTTTATTACACAAATATTTGATCAGTTTAAATGTGCACGTAGGCACTTCTGATCACTATCATTATATAGCCCTCTAAACTAGCTTTCCAATGCCTCTTAAGGATTCCAATTCTGACTCTAGATGCTCCCGTAACACTGAAAACAAAACCACCTATGTCCTCTAGAATCTGCAAACAAAAGTAAAAAACCACTCTAATGTCCTCCATGGAAAAAACGGCCTCTTATAGGTTTGTGGATACATAAAAATCACCTTTGGATGCATTCGAGGTGAATTGGTTTCCTTCTGGATGTTTACAAGCTTGGTCTAATTGCAATTTGCCACATAGGCTAGGTTCTAGGTCTTTGAATTAATTTGTAATGAAAACTTAATTGAAAACCCAAAAATAAATTTATAATAACCACATAACAACAGGCAGTTAGTTGACCGAGCGGAGGTGCTGACAGCTCCCATGTGAACAACTGGCTCTCCGGTGGTCGACTGTTCACCTGCCACCTAGAGGCTTATCCTGATGGTTACGGCAATGGTTGCGCTAACTGTTTGCATGTGACTATGATCCAACGGTTATCCTCCATGGTTAATGTCAGTTCTCTGCTACAAACACTAACTCTTGGTTAACATGTCCATTGTTTGATCACATGGACATGTCCGTGTTTTTCTCCACTATGATGAGGATTGGCAATTTAATGTCACGGTTTACTCTAACCTCCAATTCATTCACATGCACATGGTTCCCTATGCGGTTTGACTCCGTGGTTAGGATCTGACAGCTTATGAAAACCCTGATGGTTTTCGCATCTCCGGTCACATGATCATGCGGTCTCGCTACAGTCTAACAATGGCGGTTAGGGACTGTGTTATAGTTTTACAATGTTTTTTTGTTGTTTTAACATATTAATATATGCCGAGAGTTAGACATAGGGTTTTAGGCTAGGTTTAACATAGTTTTGTATTGTGAATTAGGGTTTTGATATATGGTTTAAAGCTTAGGGTTAGGTTGAGTCTTAGGATTAGATGTAGATTAGGGTTTAGGTTTTTCATGTTACTTTTCAACCCTTTTTTACAATCTTTTGTCACTAAGCGACATTAGCGACATCTGTCACATGATGACATACCAATGCATATTGTCAACATAAACCACAGTTGCGACGACAACTGAACCATATCGATCCTTTGCCATCAACGACACCCATGTAAGACGTCAAAACCTATGAAGACAAATGACAAGACACATGTCGTCGACTAATCCTGGCAGAACTATTGATGGATAGAAGTCGACAGCTAGGTACAAACCCTTATCAACTGAAGGCCATGAAAACCATGAACATTACCTAAACAACCTGATCCATAACCAATACTGTCGAAGCTAAACTGAAGTGACAACGACACTGAACACTAATGATGACACTTGAACACCTATGCAACTCAATCAATGGAATCCTCTTGGATCACGAAGGCACTCTAGAATACATCCCTAGTCACTAGCACTAAAAGGGGGGGGAAATTCCTTGGTCACTCTCATAAAGGAGGCCTAAGAGCGACTAGGAGCTGTTGGTCGCTCCCATAGGTTTTTGTGTCAGCTACTGTGGGTCAAACTGGAAGAAAAAGACTCATGAGTCTAGAAAAAAGCTAGTCAGACTCAAGTACTCAGGATCACTAACCTAGAGGGGTAAAACAGGTTGATAATAGATTCCCCCTAGTGTATGAGGTCAAAAGATAAGCTGATGGCCAAAATACATTATGATATAACTTGGAGGTCAAAATGGGAATGAGGAAACAAATCCAATACCACGGATCAGACAACTTTGGATTCGAAGTCTCATATGTGCTGATAACACCCCCAAGGAGGGCATACCCTTGCTCGTTCATAAAAAGATGATGAACATGGCTGCCATAAAATACATTGCAGATCCATGAAATGAAATGCTAGAACATGGTCACGAAAACATACATAGTGGATCTATGTGGCTCAAAAAATAGAGTATAGGCACTATAAAATATAATCGTGGATCTATGTCATAGTATACATTAGTAGGACTATGGACACATGATAGACAGAGGGGTGTCCCAGATATTCCTCACTGTACATAAATCATACATAACTCCAACGCAAACTAGGAAGGATGCCATATAAGAGTGAAATTTCCTTAACCCAAGGTCTTCAACATAACCCCAATGGTATGAATCTACACCATGTGAATATATGATTTGAAGTTGAACATGGTAGAAACTCCCTGATTATCAGCCAATGATGTATACCACTAACAAACATGAGGGTATCCACCAATGATGAAAATGGACCCTAAGGTACCTAGTATAGTCTAGTAAGTGTGAATAGAGGAATTGATATCGAACACCAATGAACTCGATCAATCAGGAGCCAATAATGTAAACCCACTATTGATCACAAGGAAGCCTGCCACTGAGGTCTGCCATCTCCAAGGTACTACCAGTTCCCAGATCAAGCTCCTCGATAATGAGCTAAAGTTGGCAAGAGAAGATCCATCGAAGGAGGGCCTTAATGTATCCCATGTCAATCCACCCAAAACAAACAAAGATTATGTGATGAATGGATGAAGTCATGAAGTGGTGAAGTACAACTGACATGGGGATGGCTAACTCAAAACGGTCAATAGGCTACTACAAATAGCCAACGCAAGCTGAGACTTCCCTTAAACACATAGTGACATGACATGAGAGTGAATTGATAGCATGACTAATGAGCACTATGTGATATCATGCAACGAATGCAAGAGGCATCGAAGCATGCTCCATATGACTAGAAGAGTAACCCACCGGAGGAGTAAAGAGACTCATATGATGGTACGGCTCCTAGGCAATCTAAAACCAAACTGTGAGATAATGAAATAAACAAGTGACATGTGTAAGGGTGACGCAACTAACACTGCCATTTGATGACTAATGGAAAAATATGTTCCCTCTCTTCTCTTTTTATAATTTTTTTTGTAAATTTGTCCCCCAAGACCAAAAAAGAAATAAAAGTATAGAAGGGGAAACCTCCTAGCCACAGTAGACTAGGGTATTCATTTTTCATAAATAGTCTATCCCAAACTGGAAAAGGGTTAAAATTATACTAGGTAGATGAAAATTCAGGTACTTTAATGAGTTTGAAGTAGAAAAGTTCACTAGGCAATATTTTCTAAATTAAGGAGTCTAAAAAGAGCTTAAAGAAAAATCCTCTTGGAGGAACGAGTGGTATTGAGCATAGAAACTGGTTCTGGTAGTGTTGGAACTTCTCATGACATAATGAGGACAAGAGGCTGGCTAATAGGACCACTCATCATAGTGGCTCCTCCAAGAAACGGTAAAACACGAAGTGAAATCAGATGGTAGTCCAAGTAGATGATGACGATGCAAAAGAGAACCCAAGGCTCATAATGAAAAAATAGTCTGATAAAAAGGAGTGGCAATCACAAAGGATAAATATGGTGGAATCCTCCTAGGTTAAATCTAGAAATAAGATGAAGAAGAGGACATGTGGCTTAGATTCTAGATCATGGTAGGTCATAAGGAGGAATTCCAAGAAGAGAATAAAAATTATTGCATGGACACCAAGGAAATTAAATTTCCCAATCCAGAAAGGTTGACCATGCCATGGAAATTCTAACATAGTCGCTCTCTCGAAATTAACCTGAGGACATAAGGGAGGATCGAGACATAAAAAGGGTACAAGATGCTCATCAATAGGTGGAAATGAAGTGGGAAATTCGTTATCAAGTTTGGTAGTAGAATCCTAAGACTTGACTCAGTCTAAGGGTGGAAAATCCAAGGAACACCGAGGAGGTACCCCCTGAGTCAATTCAAGGTTTTTGTTGCTAAGCTCTACTTGTTTTGAATTGAGGAGACTAGAGGCAAAAAGAAGCATAATCTCCCTAGGATGATCAATAGGTAGATCGATGACCTACAAGTTGACTAATCGGTGAGCCTGGCCATTGAGGGAGTCATGTGGAATGGACGAATGGGAGGCCCATGTGGGAAAAGGAACCTAGTCATATTCCATATTAGGATGGAGTTTCTGACCAACATCAGGAGGTACTGACAGGACTTATGAAGTGGCAATCGCTTCCACAACAGGTCGCAGAGGGTGTTCACTAGCTTTAGCAACTTCCAATGAATCGGGCGGCACCACCATGGATAAGGAGGTCTATGGGGTCCACAGGTGCCAAAAGATATCATATGCATAGGAGCTTTGGTAGTAGTAGAAGTAGTGTTGGGTAGAAGGAGTTGAGGAAAAACCCCAATAATATTTGAACTTTTAAAGGGTCCTGATCCAACTCTCAAATTAATAAGGGTGATCTCCCACGAGTGGTACAGAATTCCCAGTAGTGGAAATATGAGCAGATGGCATGCAAAAGTAAATTTTATCAATAGTGACAATATTACCTTCATGAGGAAAGAAAAGCACATGGAAAATAGACGAGATGATTGTGGTCATCGCATAAAACCATCTATGTCTAAGGATTACGTGGTAATGTAACGTGGCGTCGACAACTTCGATATGAACATGGACAGTTTTCTCTCCTAACTCAGTGGCAAAATTTGGAAGAACCCCCTTCGCTACAAAGTTGTCTCTGTCAAAAGCTTGGAGAGTCATGTTGGATGTGGCAAGCACTAGAGAGACAAGAGCCTTCCAACATAATACTGATATAGCACATGTGGATGATCCTTCATTAACCTAAGTGCGATGAATATTCTTATGGAAAATGCACACAATGATTTGGAAAGAAATCTAATGGGAAATGCAAGGAGCGTCTTTATCAACATTAAAAGTGATGAGAGTAGAGTCAGACAAGTCAACTCCACCAATCGCAGATAACAAGGCTTTGCACTAATAAGGATAGCTTTGCAAGATCTCCAAGGAAGACATGGCACAAGGATCTTGGGCTACATATTCAACAATATTGTAATGTTGAGAAGCCCTGGAATAAGGGTTGTTTATCAAATTCCAGAGAGCACCCTTGGGATGCCAATAGACAGGTTCCACAAGCTTATCAAAAGTGAGAGGTCTAGTTGAGGTAGGTAGATCTTATGAGTCCTTAGAGGGATAGCTTAACTCAAGAACATCGTAATATTTGGCTCGTGTTGTCACGTTGAAATATTCCTCGCACATGAGGATGGAAGAGTTATGAGAAGGATGGGAAGATGACCCCTCGTTTCCCCCTTGCAAAGTTCTAGAAGGTTGAGAAACCATCTGTTGTCAGGGTTGTGCAGGGAATGGATGAGTTAAAAAAACATGTTGTTGAGTAGATGGTGGTGAAATAAGCCTATGGACTTCATCCATTTGAGGGCATTCGTGAGTAAGGTGGCCACCTTGACAAATTTTACAGGGGAACTTGACTTTACGGTGATGTTCACTAGTGCCCCCTCCCTGACTCTGAGGATTGGGTTGAGACACCAAGCATTTTGATTCTTCTGTTTATTTCTATTATTATTCTTTTTACTGCCTGATGGATGGCTATTCTTTGGGTGATTTTACTTCACCATGAGAGCATCGGTGGACTGCTCAGGAGGGGATGCTTTAGCATAGCCAGACACACTTGTTGGGGCTTGATATGTAACAATAGCTTTCCCAATTTGGGCAGAAAGTTGCATCATAGAATCAGAAATAGACCCGATCATGCCATTGGAAAATGAGCCAGGAATAGGTTTGGGAGGGTTAACATAAGGCATAGGGGCATTAGGAAACACTTCATAGAGTGTACCCAATTTTGAATAGATAAGATCCAACTGTTGGGCAGCTAAAATGGATTTTTCCTCGGTAACAGCTTGAAACATAGACACATCCTTGGCAATCTGAGGTCACAGAGATTGGATGAACCATTTAGGTAATATCTCATCATATAACTTGGTTCTCACCAACCTCTTGCAATGGCGCCACTCATGAATATGATCACAAATTAACGTGGCATCGTCTTGCTTGAAATTAGACAAGAGGTCAGAGTCGATGTCATACCGAGTAGGTAACTAAAAATGTGTCAAAAATTTTTGAGCTAGGGAGGCAAAGTCACCAAAGGATACAGCATCTAACGCGATGTACCACTTTGCAGCATCCCCATTCAATGTACATTGGAATAAAAAAAGTTCGATAGAATCATCCACCAAATAATTCAATGAGCACCACAAATGATAAGTGATAATATGTGTGGATGGATTCTCCTCGGGCTTTCCTTCAAACTTGGGAATATCATATGGTAATTTGGCGGGCATAGGTGGCCACCAGGGATCATGATGGATGGGGTCATTAGTCAATTTTGCCAAGTTCGGTAAATTAAGAGAGGATAAGAATGGATTGTGAAGTTTATTAAATGGGTCATAAGAGGTAGAAGCCTTAGACCAACCATGTGGTCCCCCCATATAAGGAGAATAATGATGTACATGTTGGTGAAGAAAAGGGTTCATCCTAGCATAAGACTGTGGCAGGCCAGGTTGATTGGTAAATGGATGTTGCCCCTGGGGTAAATACTGCCAGAGAGAAAAGGCCACCCAAAAGCATGGCTACTAATAGGGTTGTACCTAGGGATAGAAGAAACACCACTCTACGTAGTAGGACTAACATAAGGGGGATAATCCATGTGAGAAATAGCATTGGTAGTGGGGTTGCCCCTATGTAAACTATCCCCCCAGTAAAAGTACTGGTAGGCGGTGCTCCTCCAAAAAGTGAAATGTACCAAGCTTGTGACATACTAGAAGGAGTGTTCCCCCAGTTTGACCAGGAACAACTGGTGATCCCCCCCACATATTACTAGAGCTACCCATGCCTAACTGCATAACAAGAATACTTGGTTGAGCAAAATGCGTGCAAATAGTTTTGAACCTACTAATTGACTAGGCTGAGGCGCCATGGTTGGCATAGAATATGGTGTGGGCATGGAAAAATTCGAGGAATTTGCAAGAATCATAGAAGAAACTAGTGGAATGTACCAAGAAGATGTGATAGGTATGGATGAAGGACTGGGTATAGCCAAACTAAGAGGTGACAATGATGTCATGGTAGCTGTTACACTGAATTTTGTCACCTTGACTATCTGCAGTTTATATGGCCTCATCAATAGCCATATTGTCCTCTTTGTCAAGCCCCATGCCTCTACTCTTCATGTCAAAACTTCAAAAAGAGAGAAAGTCACTTAAAAACATGTTTATCTCTGGGTACGCAGGTTCTCTCTACCTTGCCTGCGTGTACGCACTCCAAATACACTAGACCTGCGTATTTATACGCTCTGTAAGCTAAAGGTTGGGTGCGTACCCCTGTAAAGGTCAAAATGCGCAAGTTTCATCTTTAAAAAGTTACTTGTGGTCACTTCTAGAGCCTTCTAGAAGAGTTTTTGACGTGTATTGAGCGCCTCCAGATGGTTCATGCACCCCTATGATGGAGGAGCTTATCCCATCAAGAGAGGAGCTACCCCATCCAAAAGAGGGAGTATCCCATTGATGTTGGAACTGAATAACCTCCTCTAGAATACTATAAATACAGGCATTGGGCCATGGGAAAAGAGGTTGAAAGCTGAACATTCTAAAGGGTAAATGCTGCTGGAATTAGGACTTCCATTGTTGACTTGTGAGGAGAGATCACTATCCTTCCTTGTTGCCATAGTGGGAGTGGGTGAGCTTGTCAAAGTAGAGGAAATCTCTTGCTGGACCCTGGGAGGAGCTTGCACAACACCAAGGCTCAGGTTGTAATGGTTCCTTTTTTGTTTCCTTAATACAAATAAGTCCATTCTTCTCAATGATTTGTTGTTAATGAATTATTTCATGTACTCCTTGGTCTATGTGATGAATATGCTTTGTTTTATGAATTATTCAGGTGTTATGTAATCGTTTGCTTTGTTAGTGTATGCAGGTCTTAAAGTGAAGGAGGAGCTCATCTGGATCAGCAAGGCTGGACTGCTACAACAAGCGTTGGATCTAAGGTAAGATCGGAAAACACTTGATCTCTCATAGAATAACGTGTGTTTAGAGAAGGATTGTTCTTGTTTGGTTTGTTTGTCACTAGAGAGTCTTAGACTCCTAGGGAGGTTAGATTTGTCCGCAAATATAACTCTTTCCGCATGACAAAAGGGTTTCCCCATATTGGGGTTTTATCCCTGGCTAGCCGCCACATCTTGTGTCTTTTGTCTTGGCTTGTTTTTTGTTGATCATTTAAATGTTCTATATGCTCTTTACTTAATGTACATGTGATTGCTAATCTGTGGATAATAAAAAGAAATATAAGTAAACTGCTCTAAGCATAGAACATACCATAACTTAAAACTCTCCCTCGGAAAATTCTCAGTCCAATAGTCTTACTTCTCTGTTGGATCACTTAGAGAAAGACACCCACGAAAATATAGCCCTCCTAGCTAGAACTGCGCAATCCCTCAAGGGATTTGAACTGTTGCTTGCTGCAACAAGTTGGCCCTCGCCTCAATGCTAGATCTGCGCTTCCTGTTTCACATCAACATCTTTGATACCATGTGAAAATTCCTAGATCTAACAATCTCAAGAATCCTACTGCAACCAGCTGAATCTACTTCACCTAGACTATAAATTACATTACAAACTTATTTCAGATTTCGTCTTGAAACATTGAAGTAAATTACTAAACCAGCCTACACCAAATTAAATAAGATTCTGAAACATAGAAACTGAACAAGGAAATACAAACACATAGGACACCGCTATTTTTGGACAAATGTCCTCGAAAAAACCCAATGCGGGAAAACCAATGCAGCAACTCTGAGGGTTTTATTACTATGCAGGAGAAAATCTGAGTACAATCTAGGACGCTCAACTAGCAATCCAATATAGAGAGAATACTGGACAAAATATTGGTGAAATGATCTCACCCTGTCACTGGGAGAATTAGTGACTGATCCTGCTAAATTGGAAGCTCTGCGTCACCCTCTGCGTGTCCTCAGCGCAAAACTACGTCGCCCCTACTAGGTATTACGTTGCCCCTCTTCTGAATCCTCTGTTGGCTAAGAAAATCAATCTTCTGCCTCTCAGACTCACACCCTGGCTACTGGCAACTGAAACTCGACTTCCCCTCAAGGACCGCGTTGCCTCTATGTTAACACTGCGTGGGCCAGTGTCAGTGTTTCTCTGGACGTCTTTTTTCCCCCCTTTGCCTCATACTCTCTAGAAATTCCTTCTTCCGGATTCTCACTGCCCCTCTGCTGTAAGAAATCTCATCAATCGATTTTTCCTCCTGAGAAATTCTCACTTCAGAAAATCAATTTTCTTGATCTCTCAGTGTGTTTTCCAAATGACCCTCAAGCCAGTTCTTATATCTTTCTGTTGGACAACCAATGACCTAGATTAACTCCTAATCAAAGGCTCATATCGCTTTGACTTGATATCCGTGTTTTTCTAGAAGATTCACCCACGATTAGATTAATAGCCATTAATATTTTAATTTTCCTAAGTTTAGACTTAAGAACCCCATTAAAAATATTAATTATTTTAATAAAATTGTTTCTGGGTGGAATTTCCCAAAACGGTTTCTGGGTTCTTTGGAATGCATGCGCCCAAGCCTCCGTATAAAATTTTAGGCCTAGAGCACATCTGATGTTACCCCAAATCAACACAAGTCCCATCTATGTATGTCAGAAGATGGTTGCTCTGATGCTCTAAAGTGCACTCTAATGGTACCATTAGGGAATCCAATTGTTCCCCAATGTGAGTCAGTTTGGTCGTTGACTCATCACAGACCACTCTCATGCCCTCCAACTCCTCATTTGTTGTAGAATGGCCTCTCGTAGTGTAGTGAACTTCTCTGTCAATGCTAGAATGTCGGCCTGGAGCTGATGAAATTGCCATGGGTATCTATCACATGTAGACTCGGTCATAACTTTGGATACCTCAACAACTATCGACATCTCATCCATGGGTGACTCCTCCTTGACAGATGGCTCTATGTGTGTAAGCTCTATCCTCTCCACTAAGGTGTCAACTGGGGCTATCAAAGAGGTCTCGAATAATGGTAACTCCTGCGCCACACCGGGAAAATCAATGTGCTCCTCACCAACATGTGGACTCTCAACATCATTCTCAACCTCCTCCTGAGGCTCCTGATATCTAAATCTAGGTCTCCACCAGCAAAAGCGCCCATTGGTCTCACCCTCTAACTGTCCTTTTCCTGCCTGCTCCTTTTCAGGAGACCTGGTGCCCAAATTCTGTCGACTTTCCCCACATGGTGTAGGTGGTTGTACTCCCACAACTTCTGCACCTCTAGTGTCTCTGTTGTAAGGACAAGGATGGATCTGGTCTGACACCTTCCTCAATTGAGCCAACCTCTCATCATTCCAATGGATTCCACCCCAGAATTCCTGCATACTAAATCTCCCTTGAGCCATTGGTGGTGTACGGTGTAACCCGTCACTGTGCGTACATGCCCAAATCTCCCATGATCTTACTGGTTACCCACAGCTAGACCAAGATCATGCTCTGATACCACTGTAATGTTACAAACTTAAACAAACAGTGATATGCAAAAGCAAAAATGATTTATATACAGAAAAAATTAAACAATCAGCAAATGCTCAATACACTCCAAAAATGAGAACCAGCTAAGCCATTTTATTAATGGAATGGAGCAAGTACAATAGTACGGAGAAATTCACCTAGGCTTTCCTCAAGGGAAAGCTTGATAGAACCCAGGTGATAAACAATAATCTCAAAGCTGGAAAATAATTGCTCCTCTAATGCTCTGCGCTCTCCCCAGAAACTACACTGCTGACTAAAAAGGAACTGCGAGAAACCTTGTCTCTGGTGCTTAGAAAATATTGAAACTTTATATCTAGGATCCTTGTCAACCCATAAAAACCTAGAAATGATTTGGCCATATTTGGACCTCCCAAATTCGGCCTCCAATACGCCCTATGCCCTCCAAACTGCTCAGGGGATACAGCCTGCAAATAACACCAACAAAATGCTCCTCCAAGCTCCGAAAATGCAGTAATCACCTCTCCAAATATTTTCCTTAACTTCCACAGTAAATTTCAGCCTCAAAGGCTAATACTCTAACCTCCCACTTGAGCACCCAGTGCTGCCTTTGCGTTGGCCCAAGAAGTGTGAAAGTCACCCTACAAGGTAGCACACTCCTCCAGCTCCAAAACTCTCCCAAATGCCAATAATCCTCTTATACCTCCTCTCCGGAAAATCTCTCACCCAAACTCCACTGCAAGACACCACAAGCAAACTCGGCCTCCTCTTCACTACGTCCCACAGTAATACACACCACCTAGAGATGAATGCAATTGCTGGAAATCAGAATGAGATCCTCTTCCTGAAGAAATGAAGAAAAACCTTCCTAGGGTGGCACTCGAAGTCCCTCGAAGAAAGGGTGAGCCCTTCGCTTGAAGAACTCACGCTGAACAGTGAGTGACTTGGCTAAGTAGCTCAAGCAACCAAAGAGAAATCGATATGCCAAAAAGATCAACAAGATGAGGAGAGCTGCCTTCCTTATATAGATTTTGTGGAGCACTTTTCCCTCCAATTCTCCCTCCATCATGGGCCCTCACTTAACCATATCCATGCAAAACTTAACCACAACCAAAATAACTTTTCCTAAGTCTAATCTCCTAATAAAATCGAATGGTACCCACTAATTCCAAAATTGGCCCCATAATATAAAAATTAATCTTGTTCCAAAATAATTTAGGAAGGGACATGACATTATACCAATAGCATAGGTTCAAAGCTTTTACGTTAACTAGAGCTTCTTTTAAACAAAAAACTAATATAAGTGGGTTTGCTATGCCGAAACTTTACATGTTGTAGCATGGCTAAACAAAAATGACTGCTAGAGATGTAAACAAAAAACTAGTAAATCATAATAGCTAATGGGAAAAAACTCCAGACATTTGCAGCTGTCGGTCACCATCCTCATCTGAGGAAAAGGAGATATTTGTTGATCTCCTAGCAAGAATAGTTAGTTTCTGATCAATGTGATTGATTTTGTTGTTTACTATCTGCTCAATCAGTGAGCACTCTCCTGATAAGAATTTTGGTATGCCAGTGAACATTGACTACTTACATGTACTAATAAAATCATGACTGAATAGAGATCCCTGTATCAGGGATCCATTCATGAGTGGTAGCATCAACATGGGGCTTGTAATGAAGCACCAGCAATTGTGCACATCGAATTCCACCTATTCAATTTCTTGCAAAACCATCCTAAAACTTTATTATTATTATAAATTTGAATCTCCTAAAACTTTATTATCATTATTAGTATTACACTCACCTTCAGATAGAGAATGATTTCAAGTTTGTTCTCACCTAAGAGGAAAACTAGTGGTGACATACCTTATGAGTAGTGGATATGTTAGTTATGGGGATACTTTAGTTATGTAAGATGGAGCTCAAAGCAAAAGAACACTTCATTCTCCTTGATCATATTTTTACATATTGGACAAATTGTAAAGAATAGATGTATGTTGCCCTTTTCATTAGAGATGATTTCGAGGGTTTGGCTCTATAAGGCAGCGAAGGTTTGAAACTCGTGTATCAAAAAAAATTCCAACCATGTTAAGGGTTCGTATGGCCCAAAAAAGGTGTGATCCCCGGGTGATTTTGATAGCTTAGATGCCCCTAGGTCACAACTTCTTCAACCACAAGCTTATCTTGCAAATCATGAACATGCTACCAAACCAAGAAAAACAAAAGAAAAAGTTTAATTAATAGAAAGTAAAATTTTAGTCAACGTATCTTTGCTCGAGTTGTTTGGTGAACAATTCATTTCCTCATTTGTGTGGGTTCAAGTCTTTGGAACACTTCATTCTCCTTGATCATACTTTTATATATTCAAGGACAAACTATAAAGAATAGATGTATGTTGCCCTTTTCACTAAAGATGATTTCGATGGTTTGGCTCTATAAGGCAACCAAGGTTCGAAACTCGTGTATAAAAAAAAAATCCAACCATGTTAAGGGTTCGTATGGCCCAAGAGGGTTTGGAACGGATGCGCGCTGCTAGGGTTTGCAGAGGGCGCAACAGACGGGACTGATCGGCGACGAATGCGGGAGAGAGATTAGTCGCAGCGGTCAGGCTGGGGAGTAGGTAAGAGCAGCTCCTGCATTTCAGGTAAGCAAATTTTCTTCAGCTTTGCTAGGGTTAATTCCTAAGAGGCAAGAGCTGAGAGGGAAATGGAAAATCCAATGGGGAGGGGAGAGATCCCCTCCTTCAAGAACGTAGTAACGAGAGAGAACAGTGCAAGCAGAATGTAGCAGTATCAGTAGGAAAGCTACGCCCCAGTCATGGGCAACCTGTGGCAGAAAAGGATGAGAGGAAAATGCCTACCTAGGGCACAAAAACAGCCAAGATATGTCATTCCCAATAACAAGCTTGAGGAATACAACTGCTACATGAAGGACCATGCCCTGATCTGCAAATTCATAGGCTATTGGCCTCCGGAGAAAGAGCTATACAGATGGATTGATCAAAGATGGAAACCTAAGGGTCACATAGACCTGAAGTTGGGAGCACAAGGGTTTTTCACAGCTATCTTCACGAATCTGGAGGACAGAAACAGGATCTTTGAAGAAGGACCGTATTTCATGAACAATGCAGGCTTATTCATGAAATACTGGGAGGAAAGATACAACCCAGAGAAGGAAAAGCTGCTGGAAGCCCCAATCTGGGTCAAACTGTTTGGACTCCCCGATGAATTCTGGGACCCTGAAATTTTGGAAGGAATAGGGAATTCTATCGGGAGCTTTGTTAAAGCCGCAGAAGCTACAAAATGAGGCAAATATAACTCATATGCGAGGATCTGTGTCTATATGAATCTGGCCGAACCCCTCCCAGATAATATTGAGCTGGAATATCATGATGATGTGTGGCAACAACCAATAAATTACGAACACATCCCATTTAGGTGCCGAAAATGCCAAGAATATGGCCACCTATATAGACAATGCCCGCTGAATAAGGAGGAGGAATCGAAAAGAAGTCAGGAGGAACACCAGAGAAATACAGGGAAAATGGAGGAGACTGATAGGGGTTTCCAACAGGTCACAAGGAGAAAGAGACAGAGTCACGAAAGACCAAGAACCCAACCTCAAGGAAAACCTAGTATCACAATAAGTCAAAACAAGTTTCAGGCTCTTCAGAGTGAAAATGAAGATTACGAAGTCAATCTGGAGGATGACGAGGACCCTGGGAATACTCCAATGGACATTGCAGGAGAAAATAAAGGTAAGGACGCAAACTCAGGACAAATTACTGGAGAACGGACGAAAGGAAAGATGGAAGATACGGCAATACAATCCCCGATGGATGGGGAAAACCAAGTCGAAGGTGAGATTGAGGAGGAGAGAATCATGAAATAGTTAATCCAAGAATGTAAATATCTAGATAGCAGATTCATACCTGAGAAACAGAAACAATTGTACAAGGAAGTATTTCAGAAATATAAGGAAAAAAAAGGGGAGAACTTGGACAAGCAGATAATGACAGGAATTGATCAAGGGAATGGACAGACGGGAATGGACGGCTCTGGCAAAAACAGTAGGAAACGAGGCCGGAAACCGATGAGTGAAACTATCCAGACTGTGGGAGAAACGTTGATAAACTCAGGCAAAGTGATACCTCTGTCAGAGGTATTCTTCCCCTCCTTCCAAAAGTTTTAAATGATTGTGATCAGTTGGAATATTAGGGGCCTGAATAGTAAGGGTAAACAAAGGTATATGAAAGAAAAATTGAAAAAAGAAAAGCCTAGCATTATGATTTTACAGGAGACAAAAATTTATGTTCAACAAATTGAAGAAATAATTGACAAAAATAAACTACATTATGAATTTATGGGGCAAGATGCCATTGGTTCTGCAGGAGGTATTGCAATTTTGTGGAACCCGAATGATATCATCTTAGATAGTTGGACCAGTATGAGTAGAGTCCTTACTGCCCTGGGTAGAATAGTAGGAACTAAGGAGCAGGTGGTCATTTCAGGGGTTTATGGACGTCCTTCCCCCGGTGAAAAAGAAAACTTCCTAAACAGTATGAAAATCATTCGTAGGTTATATCCAGAAGCTGCCTGGATAATAGGTGGCGATTTTAATCTAATCAGATCCTTAGAAGAAAAGAAGGGAGGGATAAGGAAGATGGATCACTTCATGGACAAGTTCAACGAATTGATAGAGGATCTCAGACTAGTAGACATTCAGACTATCAATGGGATTTGCACCTGGAATAACAGGAGGGGGGGTAAAAATCAAATTGCTTCCAGGCTTGATCGATTCCTAGTATCTAAAGGTATCATGAATAAGGACATTTTTGTTGAAGCAAAAATCATGCCTTCCCTGGGTTCTGATCATTGGCCAATTAGACTAGAGATGGATATTAAAGTGAACCAGGGAAAAAGACCTTTCCGTTTTGAAGCCTTCTGGTTAAGGGACCCAGAATTCATCAAGAAAGTTGAAGAATGGTGGAGGCAAAGTACTATACAAGGAAAAGGAAAAATGCGCACGTTCCAGTTGAAACTAAAAGAGTTGAAAGGAAGAATCAAAAATTGGAACAAGGAGGACTTTGGCAATATCATGGAAGACAAACAAAATTTAGAAAAAGAAATGGAATCTCTTCAACAAAAAATGATACTGGAAGGCAGAACAGAGGAGAGCATCAGTAAGGAAGGGGCAATACTTGGAAAACTTGAAGAAAGACGGAAGCAGGAAGAAATCCTTTGGCGACAAAAATCAAGAATAAAATGGTTAAGGGAGGGGGAAAGAAACACTAAATTTTTTCATCAAGCTATGATCAAACATAGACAAAGAAACAGGATTCTTTCTATCAAAGATAAGAATGGGAACAGAGTGGTTGAGCAAGCTGAAATTGAACAAGTCCTTATGGATCACCATAAGGAAATTTTAAGTGAACCCCAAGCTGATAGAATGCATGCAATTCAGGAAATTTGCTCAGCCATTCCTCGCTTAGTCACAGAAGATCAAAATAAGGCGTTGATGAGAGCTGCCACTTTAGAAGAGATAGAGGAAACTGTGAAAGCAATGAAGAAAGGTACTGCTCCAGGCCCGGATGGCTTCACAGTTGACTTCTTCCAGGCAGGTTGGCACTTCCTGGGGAAAGAGATTCTGGAGCTGGTAGAAGAATCTAGGATGAACCAGAAGGTATGGCCTGCCATTAACTCCACTTTCTATGCTTTAATCCCTAAAGGAGATAATTTGGAAGATGCCAATGGTTTCAGACCCATAGCGTTGTGTAATGTTATTTATAAGATTATAACATCCATGATGGCCAGGAGATTAAAACCCCTTCTGGACAAATTAATATCTGCTGAACAAACAGGTTTTGTTGAAGGAAGGCAGATCCTTGATGGTCTGGTTGTAACTCAAGAAGTTATTCACTCCTTAAAAGTCAAAAAACAAAAGGGTATGATGATTAAATTAGACCTGTCGAAGGCGTATGATAGATTAAGTTGGAATTATTTGGGAAAAGTCTTGGAAAGTTTTGGTTTTAGTAGGAGGTGGATTGACTGGATTCATAGCTTGATCTCTTCTCCAAATTTTTCTATTCTTGTGAACGGGACCCCCTCGAAAACATTTACTGCTTCTAGAGGTATTAGACAGGGAGATCCATTATCTCTTTTTTTGTTCATTCTAGCTGCTGAAGGGCTGGGTCGCTTTATCAAGAAAGAAAGAGAAGCAAACAGAATAAAAGGTCTTAAGCTCTGGGGAAATAATCTGCCATTAACTCATCAGCAATTTGTTGATGATATCATGCTGTTTGGAGAACCAACAGACAAAGAAGACACCTCAGAAGAATTTTGGATCTATTTGCAGAGGCGTCGGGTCTGGAAATCAATAGAGACAAATCCTGCGTCTTCATATTTAACATAGTGGATCAGGTTAAAGCCCACCTTATAAGACTGTTGGGCTTCAGGAGAGGAGAGCTGCCTACAAAATACTTGGGCAACATCTTGGACTTTACATCCAAGAAGATGAAAAATTGGCAAGGAGTCTTGGATAAGCTAAGCAACAAGGTGGCAAATTGGGCCTTCAAAACTTTAAATATAGCTGGCAGAATAGTTCTGGCAAAATCTATCCTTCAAACCATCCCTATCTACCCTTTATCAATAATGGCTGCCCCCCTAGGTATTTGCACCAGGATAAGAGAGATCATCAGGAATTTTATATGGAGAGGGGTTGATCAGAAGAAAAAATGGGCCTTAGCCTCCTGGAGTCAGTTAACGGAAAGAAAGGAGAAAGGAGGACTGGGGTTGAGGGACCCTGAGATTCTTAATAAGGTTCTGGGAGCGAAACTCTGGTGGAGATGGCTTAGAGGGGGCAATGATCTTTGGAAAACCATATGGAAAGAAAAGTATAATATGCCTGAATCTGCAGTGGAAATCTTAAGGCGGAGAGAAACTCCCAAAGGGTCATCTATCTGGGACCTAGCTCGTCTAAACAGGGATTTGGTTGAAAAGCATACCTTTTGGGAGATCCGAGGTGGTGAAGAAGCTAACTTATGGGAAGATAAATGGCATCAGAAGGAAAGACTGAGCAGCATACAGGGACTTCACCAGATTCGAGACAAAATAGGAGGAGATAGAACTCATGTCAGGGAGTATTGGAAAGCTAATAACCCAGAAGAAAGTTGGAGAATATGGATTGATCTGACGGAGTGGGACAGAGAGCTCAGTCAAGACCAAAAAGAAGCCTACACGAAGGAGGTCGAATCAAGGAATATTAAAGCTCGCAATGGAAGGAACATCCTCAGGTGGGGGAATTCAATGAAAGGCTCGTTCACCACCAAGGAGGCTTACTTCCTAACCTCCTCTCAAACTGGAAACGAAGAGAACCCTGACTGGAAAATTATATGGGAAAGGAATTGGTGGCCGAAAGTCTCCATATTTATATGGCTGGCATCAAAGAATAAAATCCTAACCTGGGATCGAATTCAAAAGAAAGGCTTTAATGGCCCATTGAGATGCTGTCTTTGTAATTCAGATGGGGAAACCAGAAACCATCTGCTGATAAACTGTCCCTTTGCAAAGTCTCTGTGGATGAACACCAAACGAACCTTTGGCAAACCCGAAAATGCCCCTAGTGAATTCAATGAAGTGGTTTTTCAATGGAATAAGGAAATTTTTCAATGCAAAGTGGTCAGAAGAGCATGGGACCTCACCTCAGGGTTTGTACTCTAGATGATCTGGAAGGAGAGGAATTGCAGGATATTTCAGAACACGGCAAAGGAACCGGAAGTTATTTGGGGAAAAGCAGTCAAATTATTGCGGGAAACAATCTTGGTTGATAAATGGGTGGGGGAGGATTGGAAGGTCAACCAGGTGGAGGAAGGAATCTTGAACAAGTTAAACTTAAAATTTGAGATGGTTTTCCACAAACAAAATTCCAGTCATGAGATGCGGATCCAAAGCCCTGATAAATTCAGCTATCCCAAAGGTAATTTCATAGAATTGAACTTCGATGGGGCCTCGAAGGGGAACCCAGGCGAAGCGGGCTTTGGAGGCATTTTTCGGGACAGCAGAAATCAGGTAAGATGGATTTTTGCAGATTGGGGGGGAGAAATGACAAATAATGAAGCAGAGTTTTGGGCTCTGCATCAAGGTCTGCGGATCGCGATAAGAAATGGTTACTCCAATCTAGAAATTACAGGGGATTCACAGATCGTGGTGGAAATGCTGAAGAAGCTCAGCAATGGGCGGAATTGAGAGAAGGTCACGAATAGCTGGCGAACAGCCGGAATTGTTCAGGAAATTGCCGATCTTCTGCAAAGAATTGAGTATAAGGTAATAAACCATGTGAGGTGGAAAGGGAACCAAGCGACCGATTTCTTGGCAAACTGGGGATGCAGAGGCCGCGACAGCACGGTGGATGCTCAATGGAGAGCGGTGTGCGGGAACAGGGAATGGATGGACCTGGCAACCATAATCAAAGCAGATCATGATCAAGCCACAGGTAGAAAGGTGGGGAGCGATGAGCTGGATCACCAGGAGGACGTGGAGTGACCAGACCACTCAGGCTCATTATGAATAGGACCCCCATGCGAATTGTAATACTCGTGTGAAGCATTGGAGACGGTCAGAATTTGGGACAGGCAGTTAAGGAATGTCAGAAAGGATCTGGAGAGGAGATCGGTGATCACCATGCGAGATCACATCGAGAAGGTACGAAATCTGAGGGGAAAATCCGCCTCATATAAACCCAATCATAGATTCGAACTGGCGCAGAGATGGCAAGTACATGTCAGCGACCTCAAACCGGAATAAATTTAATAAGATGTTTGATAGGAAGTGCAATGATCGGAGTAACAGATGGCAGGACACGGACAGTGGGACTGATAGGAGCGGGATCTGGGAATTTATAAAAGCCTGCATGCAAAGCTCCTGGCATCAGGAGAATTCAGTTAACACTCGCAACGCGAGAGGAAACACAGGACGCTTGAGAGCCTCCCGCATTAAGCATAGTCGGCCTTCTGTGAGCGGAACTATGGAAACTAGAAAAAGAGCCCGGTTAGCGGAGGAAATGGAAGTAGCGCGAACCAGAGAGCAAGACCGGAAGGGAAAAGGGGTGATGAAGGAAGAGAATACAGAGGAAATTTATGAAATTCCCGATACTTCAGATGAGGATGGAAGCCGCGACCAGAGTATGAATGCAGAGGAATGGGAGCAGTACGCCATGGGAGTTAGCCAACGGAGCCGACAGGGCAGACGGGTATCGCAGCGAGGGCGACGGAGGAGGATTCGACAAGGCGTCCACGAGGCTGCCCCGATCAGTGGGCAGGATAGTGAGGATAATAAAGCTCGGGAAGGTAGGGGAGAAGAGCCGGAGCAGAGCAGGCGACCAGCCAGGAGGGCCAGACAAACTTTCGAACAGAAAATTCAACGAACCGAGAGAGCATACGCTCAGAATACCAATCCCAAAATCAGGAGAATCATCCGAAACATGGAAGAAGAAGCAATCCAAGCCCAATCCGATTCGGAGATGGAGGACCGGCAATTTCTGGTGCATGACCCCGGTAATACGAGAGGCAGAATGTCTCTGTTCAAGCAGTCCTTGCACATTTACTAGGTGATAAAACGGTTACTTGCTAAGGCCTTGGAGCAGGTTGCAACTGAAATAGCAGAGTTGGCTCAGGGTGTCCCCAACTTGAGACGAGAGCTCCGCACCCTGCAAATTTCCATGGAGATGCAGGGGAAATAGTTAGATGAAATCCAACAACTGCTTAAAGACGGCCAGCAGAAGAGCAGCAAGAAGACCTCACCGATCCTTGCAGATGCAGCTGAGTAACTTTAGTTCTTGTTTTCTTTTTGATGAGTCTACGGTATATAGATAAATTAGACAGGTTCCTTCATTTTGTAATAGATAGCTACTATATGCATATCAGAAGAATCAGAACAGGGAAGGACTGTACTGTTTATATAGCTTGGAAAAACAGAATGTGGTATTTCTTTTTTTGGTTTGTTGTTAAAAACTTTAGGTGGATGCCCTACTCGGTTTCCCCTGGTGGGTGGGTAGATGGTTCCACCAACACTGCTGTAATTTTTTGACATGATAATAGAAAACACGAGTAACACCTTTGCCTACAAAAAAAAAAGGGTTCGTATGACCCAAAAAGAGTGTGATCCCCGGGTGATTTTGATAGCTTAGATGCCCTTAGGTCACAATTTCTTCAACCACAAGCTTATCTTGCAAATCATGAACATGCTACCAAACCAAGAAAAACAAAAGAAAAAGTTTAATTAATAGAAAGTAAAATTTTAGTCAAAGGATCTTTGCTCGAGTGGTTTGGTGAACAATTCATTTCCTCATTTGTGTGGGTTCAAGTCTTTGGAGACATATGCTGTAATTGGCCTTTTCAAAGTCACTGATTCTCCAAAAACCCCAAGTGCTAATTCAATTGAACACATTGATCATGACCTAAGTAAATAATAAACCCAACCCACCAAAATCTAAGTTGATTGAACATGTTTGTGGCATTTATCAAATAGTTGTATATAGTGTAATAGTGGCAATTAATTTTTCAAAGTTACTGATTCTCCAAAAACCCCGCATCCTAAACCAACTGAACCCAATTAAACACATTGATCGTGACCTAAGAAAATAATAAACCCAACCCACCAAAATCTAAATTGATTGAACATATGATTCATCACTAAGTCCATTGTACACATCAAATAAAATAAATAAACCTGACACATCGAGCTTTCAGCTCGTTGAACACATGGGTCATGACTAGGTCCTACCCCACACGGCAAATTAAATAAATAAACCCCACGCACAATGCATGCCACATACCATTAGAAGGTTGTTTTGGAGGAATGAGATTCTAAGTTCAATCCCCAATTTCCACGAATCTAATGGAGGGAGGCAATGATACGGTTCTAGATCTACATAGAAAAATGTGAAAAATTTGTCGAGAATGACAATGCAACCATGATTGAGAAAGCCAAAGACAAGGTTCAGCAAAAATAAACAGTGGAAAAAAGGAAATTAATGAAGAAAAAATGTGACCGTCAGGGCAATGGGCAATGTCGCTGGCAAACACGTAGATCAGTAACTAAATTACAATTTATTCATAGTTTATTCCGACACAAATAACACGTTCACAAATGGGAATCGTTCCAGTTCTTCGCGCTGATGCTACAATTTAATCATAGTTTCGAAAATAAGAAGATGAGGCTCCAGTTTATTCCGACATAAATAATCACATTACAAATGGAAATAGAAACTATCAAATAATTTTGCATTGCCGTTCTTCAGATCGCGTTGTTATGAGACTAACAAAAACTATCAAATAAGTTTTCATTCCAGTTTTTCAAATAAGTTTTCATTCCAGTTTTCCAGCCAGCATTATTAAGAATCAGTAATTGATGAGAGTAAATGACTCCAAGAGTAGTAAGAGTAAGTGTGAAACAAGGTACTCTGCAACAAAAATAATCAAAATGTGTTGTCCTCCCTTCATTATATATAATTATCACAAACCCAACTCTAATTTACATGAATATACTTTATTTGAAGTGGGACAAGAAGCACCCTAACATGGATCATAGGTTATTTATTTTATCTAATTTGTTTGTCCAAAGTCTCTTTTGAATTTATATTTCATTATGATTGATTAAAAAAGTATTCACAAATTAACTCAATCCCCAGGGTAAATGTTTAATTACTCGGGAAGAAATTTAAAATAACTTTTATATTTTTAAACCACAAATAAATGCAATCCTACTACATAAGCAAGCCAGAAGATATTGAGTAGCATCTGCACAGTACCTTAAAAGCATTGCTCCATGACAGTAATGCGCATTCCTTCCAGAAGATATTGAGTAGCATCTGCACAGTACCTTAAAAGCATTGCTCCATAATAGTAATGCTCATTCCTTCCTGTGCGGTAGTGTTTACTCTGCTTTGCACTCAGTGCTCTATCCTCTATATATGCTAACAGACATAGTAGAAAATGCTAACAGACATAGTAGAAAATGCTGGCAGCAAAAATAAATAAACACCATAAAAATCTGTAAATAAATAAATGAATTACTTACAAATCAATTTAAAGAAATCAAATGGCAATAGCACTACAAATAAACACAAACAGGGAGGTGTGGGGAAGTAGCTAGTGTACCCTCTATATCTTGTAGAATACTATTCCGGCCTTTGCACACATTGCTTTGCAAGTTCTCTATGTAGTCGAAGAAAAGCTGGAAACAGCAAATTGATAAACAAAGCAACATCATTAACTCAAAAAGTCCAGAAATAATTAAGGTTACTAAAACGAAAACTAGAAAATTAAATATGCCAATTGCTGCTGATATAAAGAAATCAAATTTTCGTCACCTCATCCATCTAATCAGAAGAGGAATGGACATTGTGCTGGCGAGTTTGCTTCAGCTATCGAACGGCCCAGAAATAAATACCTATTTTCCCTCTCTGCTTTTGTTCAGCAACTTCTCCCTCAGAAATAAATACCTATTTTCCCTCTCTGCTTTTGTTCAGCAACTTCTCCCTCTATGCCATGCTCTCCTCTCTAGCTCTCGGAAGTTAATCTCACAAAACACAATAATATGTGAAAAATTGCCAATTATTGAAAAGATAGATACTTCCGATGTCACTTGGTCAAATGCATCAACGGCTGACGGATGTGTTTCTCGTCCGGTTGCTGAAGGTTCTAAAGGTTGCCGCTTACACAGCTTCATTGTAATCTGACTCAGGATCGCAGATTATGGCATTATGGTGCCTTTAAAGTGTTTATACTTAGTAATACCGCATTGCATTGATTTTAGCGTGAATCCTTTCCGGACACCACCCGTCAAAGCAGGGCCTACATTATAAGTTATAAGCTTGCATTGCCCAGAAATATTTTCAAAATATTTTTATAAATTTCTGGTTTGTGCTTGCATTGCGCAAATATATTTTGGATGATACTAGTTGAATGCTATTATATTCATAATCAAAAAGTTTTGTTATTTGTTATGCATTATAGGATGGATTTCAGTTTAATGCTATTATATTCATAATCAAAAAGTTTTGTTATTTGTTATGCATTATTGGATGGATTTCAGTTTATCAATTTAAGTTTTTAAAATTAATTCTATTATATTTATTTGAATATTACTCGGTAATATATTATTATTTTGTTATAAATAATATTTTTTATTATTTTATTTATATTATATAAAAATCATAATTTTATTATGATAATTGTGATTAATAATAATATTTTATGCCCCGAATGCGGGTGGCAATTAAGGCGATTATGGTGATGAGACGGGGTGACGGCGGGCGAGGCGACCACATGGCCCTCTACAACCATCCCAAGACCAACATGAATGATATCCACAGCACCTCGCAAGCGGCATTTAATGCCTACTCTAGCCGAGGCAAAGCCATCACTTGCATAACCATGGAGCTGGAGAACAATCCAATCATTCTACCCCTGTTTCACTGTGCTTGCCTCCGCAGGCGAGAGAACCAACTGAGTGAACTAGCATTGGGCGCAGATGCTGGATTGTGTGTTGTTTGGACTTGGGTAATGGCTTCCACCATTCCCATACTAACCTTTGCAATTTGGCTCTTGCCCCTCAGCACTTTGTAACCTCTACTCAATACTCTTCTGTCAATTTTTCTTTCGCCCCCCCTGACTCTGCAACTGCTCCTATCTCCACCATGGTTCGCCACCGTATGCGCAGCCGACATGGTGGCACGCGCAGCGGAAGCTCTCGCTCCCCTGCGTTGCATAGCCACAATTCGGCTTCCCCTGCCTCCTCAGCTGAAAATCCCTGCCAGTATAGTGTTGCAGGTCAGTATCCGAACACCAGAGGTGGTAGAGGCAGAGCCTGCCTCCACTGTTCAAGACACGACGAGACTGCAATACGCACTGCTACCTTTCCTCTGCCTCCGCATCAGGTCCCCCACACGACGCAATTCCGATTCTGTAGCTCTTTGAATTGCCCAGTTATTGTTGCCACCGTCTCCATCTCCATTTCTGAAGAGCCTTAGCAGCAAATTCCCATGACTATTTCCATGGAGAAGACGAACAGAGCGGGTCCAGGCCGAAACAGAGACAACAATGACAAGCTGGATGGTAATGGAGGTCGGAACAGAAGACATGGGAAAGCCATTGTTGGTAGCTCACATGATGCTTTAAGCGTTCCAAGTGACACGCGCGCTGTGGAAAGCCGTCTGGAGAACACGTCGCACCCGCAAGTTGAAGCTGGAAGCAGGGAGGGAGGACATCAGGCATCGGGACGTGGCGAGGCGGACAACCCGAATGACTAGGCATGTCCTGTCATGGAGGAACCTGCTTCGGATGACCTTGCGATGTGTGTCACATCTGACAAGTGGCATTTCATTTAGTTCTGGGTCTAGTTTTGTCTTGCTTATGTGTCATCAGGGTAATCTGCTGGTTGGTTGGTCCAGTGAGGACAAACTGTTGTTTTTCTGGGTGGTTTTGTTGTTGATTTGATAGGTTGGTCTCATCAGGAAACCTGTGGGTTAAATATGGGTGCATTTTGGACTTTTTTACTTTTGGACTGGTTTCCCCTTTGTAGGGACAGTCTCAGACATCTTCATGGTTGCGCGCTGATTAAGGCCAAGACCCTTTACAACCCGGATACTCTGTAACTTTTTTTGTATTATATCAATAGATTAACCTTACTTAGAAAATAATAATAATAATAATATTTTATGTTAATTAAATAATTATACTAAGAAGTTTTTTTTTGAGAAATTGTAATATCTTATTATATTATGTTATCTAAATATATTTTACTTAAACCATAAAATAAAATGAAATTAAAAAAAAAAAAAAATTAATTTAAAGAAAAAAAAATATATATATATATATATATATGGTTTAAGTGTTAGTTTTATATAATCAACATAGATACATTTTAATTCTAGAACTATCAAATTCCTCAAGGTACAAACCTTTTTTTTTAGTGTAAAATTTTGATAATCTCTGGTCAAGATGGATATAGATTAGTTTAAAATGTCATTTCAAAGATAATGGAAAAACCTATTATAACTCAGTTGTCAATCCAATAGTGAAGACAATGTATGAATGCTTATCGATCTGGGGCCCTTTCCTTAGATCCAAGAAAAATTAACTCTTAGCCAAATAAAAGTATTGTATACCCTAAAACTAATTTTATTTGGCTAAGAGTTCATTTTTCTTGGATCTAAGGAAAGGGCCCCAGATCCATACACATTCATAGATAGCAACCAGTTATTATTGTCCTCATTATTGGATTGACCACTGAGTTATGATAGGTTTTTATATTATCTTTGAAATGATATTCTAAACCAATCTATATCCATCTTGACCAGAGATTATCAAATTTTTCCTCAAGTTTTACACTAAAAAAAGAGGTTTGCACCTTGAGGGATTTGATAGATAAAAAGTATCTATGTTGATTATATAAAGTCAACACTTCAACCAAAAACACTTATATTATAAATGGAAATTAAAATGGAATAATGAAAATGATTTTCTCAACTTAACTACTATAAGGAAAACCCAAATTAACATATTAATATTTTTTACTTTTTTATTTTATTAAATTTTTTTAAATAATATCATTATTTAAAATTAAAATATTCAATAATTTCTCACTACTAACTTAATGTCATTCCCACATATATTATGTTATTCTCTTTAACTTTTAACATTTGTTATTTTTTTATAAATAACTAATACCAATAAAAGTGCAATAAATTTTATCTACTTGCATCATTATTTTAACAAAAACTCAAATTTACATCATATATATATATATATATATATATATATATATATATATATATATTTCTAAATAAAACTATTCTATTAACATAAGAGGTGGTAATTTACATCAAGACTGTAGTCAAAAACAACGGCCATGTGGAAGCGGCAGAGAGAATCAAAAACACTGCCCATGACAGTGAACTAAACCAAGAGCTGGTATTCAAATCCCACGCAGGGGAACAAGTATTGGCTCTCTTGCTGAGCTTACAAAAATTCAAAGAGACATGTAAATTGAACCATAGCTTGCTGAAGTGAACCAAAATTTGCTTCTTGAACCAAAAATTACCCGCCAATAAGGGTCGCGTGACCATCAACAGAGCAACAGTGAAAGAAACTACGCGTCCGGAGGCTCCTCCACGATTCGGCACCATCCAAACTCCGGCAGAGCATTTGCACGAGCAACATCAGTGTTATCCCTTGCACAGGCAGCAACAGGGACAAGGGGACCAGGAGCCTCCATTTCCACCCCTGTGGCCATGGCATTGAGAGAAGGGTCCGCCGGATTCTGCATAGCAAAAGGAGTCTGCGCATGAATAGAATCAGGACCCTCCTGATGGGTGTTGGTTTCCCCTACCTCCTGACTTTCTTCAAGAAAGAACACTGAGACATGTTGAATTCTTGGGCGATTCAGGGAACAATTGAAGGTAAAAATCGCTAAGCCTGCGGAGGGGGACGACGAGGAGTCAGGAGGGAAAAAGATGGGGACGCCCTCTCCCACTGCGAGTGCGAGGGTAATGGCCGGCGGAGAGATCACTAGAAACGGAGGGAGAATTGGAGGACGGGCGAGAGGGCACACGCCTAGGAGTTCCTCTGCGACTCCTCATCCTATGTCGCAGACGGGGCATAACTATAACCTCAGCCACCCTTCGAACGCAGGACCACGCAACCACCTCCTCCGAGCTTAGTTTATTTCTATGGGAATCCCACCTCAGGCTGGAGGCTTCTGAACAAAGCCTTGGATAAGTCGAAGGCGGCGTCGCAGAATTGGTCGAGCAAAATAGGGCAGCAGAACACAACAGAGCAGCATACCATAAAACAACTTTGCCAGACCCACAATGCACCAGAGGCACCCAAACTTTCACAAAGCCGAACCTGTATTTAACATGATCCGCCCTTCCTTGGATTACCCCCGCCATAACTCCAACATTAAAGAGAGTCGAAGCCAATCTCAAGCCAGAGCATGCGGAAGCGATGGAGAAGTCGGATGACAGTTTGGGCGTAACAAAACCACATGACGTGAATCCAACCGGAACCCGATAACCCTGTTTAAGCTACATAAGGCCATATACTAGGTAGTACAGGGCAGGCAAGTGTCGTCCTACCTCGTCGCACCCCTGTCCCATCACTTTACCCTGCTATAAATGCACCCGCATCTGGGGAACTCAAATTTACATATTAATTTTTTCAAATTATTCCATTAAAAAATCTTAATAATAATCCCACTTTAGAATTGAAACTCCCATAATTCGAATTAAAAAATTACTTAATCTCCCTCTAACACAATACACAATATGTTATAGTCATGTCATTAATTTTTTAAACATTATTTGTTTTTTTATAAATAAATTTAATTTAATTATTTTTTTAATATAAATTAATTTATTAAAATAATGGTTTAAAATTTAGTAAAAAAATCATATAATTCCATCTTTCTAAAATTGTGATCACGATTTTTTTATATGAATTAAACGAGATAATTAATTTTATTAGTTTAAATTGATTATTAATCATTAATATAATTTAATTTTAATATTATTCATTTAAATATTATAATTTTATAGAGACTTTTTAAAATTTTAAACGTGGAGTAGACCCGGTTCTCCTCTATAATTTATAATGTTGATTGATTATGTATGTATTTTTGCTATTTTTTGGGGTTTAGGTGCTTTTGGGATATGGAGGCTATAGTTTTTGGTATTTTTCTTTCAGTTTTTGTTTATCTCTTCTAGTCAATACATTTGGTCGGAGTGAGGGCTAGAGAGTAATGCATTTACGACAAATACTATGTAAATTTTTTATCAGCAAAAAATATATTAATCATTAATATATATTTGCTAAAAACACGTAGTTGAGAAGTTGGATCCTATATTTGCCAAAGACGCTTAGTTGAGAAGTTGGATCCTCTAGGTTGAATAATTTCTATCCAGCATCACCCACTGGTTGTGCTGTAAATCATTCATGAAGGTAATCACTTCATTCTTGTCATCATGTCACTACTAACATAACTCTACTAGGAGCGCCGTGACATTCAGTATCTTTCTGTCAAGAGACTCTAGTGAAGGTGGTGCAGCTATTGGGTTGGGCACTAGCAAATTCTCATGAGCCAACTCACCATCAAAGGCCCCTTGAGCCACCCCCCGCCTTCCCTTACACCCGCTCTGTCATCACGCACTAGAAAATATCCATGGGGAGCCCCACTACGCTTGGTACATTCCATCTATCTAAGCATACCTCACCTTGATACTAACCACCATAACTCATTTGAATTATTTGTTTGAGTGCCTTGGTCACCCAAGGCGAGCTCCCCCCATGATTGAGTAAAAATGACCACCCTGATGCCAATGAGAATACCCCCCCTCCTCAATAACCATAACCTCCACTAGGACAAAACCCCGGGCACCACCAAAGACCAAGACAAACTAAGGGAGACACTATGAAACCCGAGCCACCAATGGCCACACTCAACTTTAAAACTAATAGTCACCACAAAAATACAACTAGGATTGCATAATATAATTACCACCCCAGAAAAATCTCCAAAACACTCATAAGGGAAATCCCACCCAAAACAAAATATCACCATACTGACAATAATGCCAATTGTTGCACAAGGAGAGGGGGTAGAAGGAAACTACATCACCTATTAGGCCCACAGAGAAGACTTTTCTTACCTGGTGCACCCCCTGAAGAAGTAGCACCACGAAGTCCTTCTCCACCCCTCACCTGACCAACCACCAAGGAATTTGTCATGCCCACTCTTACCAAGGTCTCAATGCCAACAACTCATCACCTTGAACACAAAAAGGTCACCACCCGTCCATCCAACATACCCAATGTTGCGAGTGGTGCTCAAAAGAATAGGCATGCATGCGCTGGTGACATGTGCATACTTGACGACCGTTTTGCCACCCTCCAATGCTCCCATAACCATGAAGAACAACTAACGCAAAAAAAACCCTCATCCAACGTTAACCCCTGCTTATCTCTCGAATTTTCTAGACGACCAACTCCCTTGCCACCACTTGGCTTTAATTGCTATCATGACTTGTCAGAACCTCCCTTGGGAGACTCACCTCCCTGCCTCATATATTAAATGTGCCTTGCTCAATCACCCCATCGAGGTTAAATTATTCATAATTAATTAAAAAGGAAAAATATTTTGATTTATTCATTAAATTTATAACGAATATATTTACTGATAAACAATTTAATATATAAATTTTATTCGAGGATATCCAAAATGCAATTCCGGGTTTAGAATCAACCAGAATTTGAAGATTGTAAAAACGCCCAAAATGGAACTCACCAAAATGTTTGTTTGCTCGGAAAATGACATTATAATTGATTTTGGAGAGAAATCTCACCGAAATGTTTGTTTGCTCGGAATTTGAGATTATAATTGATTTTGGAGGGAAATCACACGCCAAACCTAATTCTAAGCCCTCTTTTCATAATTACTTACCAAAGAAGTTAAAATAGCTTTTGTATTTTTAATTTTTAAATCTACAGAACAAACTGAAATGATATCAACTGTAACAATACAAGCAAGAAGATATTAAGAAGGAATTGCTGGTTACCTTAGGGATATTGCAACAATACAAGCAAGCAGATATTAAGAAGGAACTGTTGGTTACCTCAGGGATATTGCTCCATTGTAGTGATTCTCGCTCTACTATGATGCTCACTCTGCCGGTTGCAGTCTCTATATCTCAGCCAAGAATCTGAAAGCAGAAAGAAATAAACAAATAAAGCACCATCAGACATCAATGAATTACTTACATATTGCAATTGTTGATGATTGAAAGAAATCAAATCTGAATAAGCATAAAGACGGCTGGGGAGGAGCTACTCTCAGTACTATATTGAGTGTTACGTTATTTCTTTATAGTCAAACAACAACTTCAAATAGAAAATAAATCTATAAAACAGAAAATAAATAAACAGAAAAACACACTTAACCTAAAAACTCTGCAAATAATTATGACAACTGCTGTTGATATTAAGAAATCAAATCAAATGTAAACAAATAGATGCAAATCTCCTCACCTCATCCACCCAACCAGAAGAGGAATGGGGATTGTCTTGGCCAGTTTGGTTCAGTGATCGAACGCCCAGAAGTACCCCTGCCTAGGGATCTTTCCCTCTCTGCTCTTCTTCGAGAACTTTTTCCTCTCTGCTCTGCGCCCTCCCTGGTTCTCACTCACAGACGTTGATTTCACACACGCTTTACACACATAACCACAACAATAACGATGACATACAACACAAACAAATAAGCATACCCACGCACAGAAAAAAGAACGAACACAAAGAAAGAAAAATAGACATACACATCCACACAAAAAAGAACGAACCTACAGAAAGAACAATTGGAGCGCTCCACACATTCAATCATGGCACGCCAGACAGTTTGTTTGTCCAAAGTCCCTTTTAGTCTACGCTTCAGTGGATTCACACACTAACCTAATCCTTATAACTATTACTTTAGTCATTTAGCAACAAAGTTAGATATCGAATCGATTACAACACCAGCACACCATTAGATATTTGAGGAGCAGCTGGAGAGTACCTTAAAAACATTGCTCATTACTCCGTAGTAGTGCGTGCTCATTCCTTCCTCGATTACAACACCAGCACACCATTAGATATTTGAGGAGCAGCTGGAGAGTACCTTAAAAACATTGCTCATTACTCCGTAGTAGTGCGTGCTCATTCCTTCCTTCGCTGCAGTAGTGCGTGCTCATTCCTTCCTTCGCTGCAGTGCTCACTCTGCTGTTTGCACGGTCATCTATTTTATCTATATGCTGCCAGTGACATTGGAAGCAAAAATTAAAAAGTAATAAACAAAGCAAACACTCCCATAAAAATTTAGAAATAAATTAATAAACTGCTTTAACTTCATGTTAATTTAGTAATTATGTCATAATAACACCACAAACACAAACAGGTAAGTGTTGTGAAGGAGATACACTGTATCCTTCTTAAAATGTCATTTCGCCTTTTGCACAGAGTGTTATGAAAGTTCTCTATATAATCGAAGACAAGCTGGAAACATGAAATCATTAAACAAATTCACATCATTAACGCAAACGATTACTAAAACGAAAACTAGAAAATTAGATATGAAAAATGCTGCTGCTATAGGGAAATCAAATTTCCTTCCCCTCATCCATCGAAGAAGAATGCACATTTTATTGAACAATTTGCTTTAGCAATACTTTTGGTTTAGGAATTTTCCCTCAGTGCTCTTGTTCATGAACATCCTCTGTTTCATCCTCTGCCTTTTTAGATCTCGGACGTTTATCTCACACCGATACCAAACATAAATACATAATAACAAAAATAATAGCTTTTTGCCTCCTACGAGCTAAAAACAATATTGTGTAATGTTGCTAATGTTGCTAACGTTAGAGGAAAAATTTATGAAAATAAATATTTACATGAATGAGACTTGGTCAAATGAATTAATGGTTGATGGATCAATTAAGTAAACAACAAAATCGACTCCAACCAAATCTCTCTTTGCTGCCACCTCTACATTTAATTGTTACCCTGCCCCTTCCTCTGCCTCTGCTGAAACCATTGATGCGTGCTACGATGTTTCTGGTCATGTTGCTGGAGGTTCTGAATAAAAAGAACTGCTGCTTCCATTGCTTAATATTTTTAACTGTTCTACACTTATTATTAATTAGTAAAATAAATCAAATTTTAATATATTATTATTTAGATATTATTGAGTATTATAATTTTATTTTTGAAATATTAATAATATATTTATTATTATTTTGTTTAT
>APFE031434002.1:6808-18644 GCA_000404065.3 Pinus taeda
CATGGATAGAATCGTACTATTTCGGGAAGTAGAAATGAAGACCCTGGATCTAGTTTCCACCATCTAGGCTGCGAGGAATTTGTATTCATTATACTTTGGACTATTCATAAACAGATGGCTGCGTCCATACTGTGTCTACATATGTCTATACTTGTGATTTATTACAAGATCATTCCTATATCAGAGCAGTAGTTAATTTTCTAGTCAGTTTTGATCTGAGTATGGGAATGCCTACCTCAGTGATGATATGATCTCATATATATATTTTGCATTGAATGTTTTTACAGGTTTCCAACCGGGCTCTCCACAAGATGATCCTCTAAATGATAAAGTACTTCACTCTTCCTAAATGATAAATGAAATCCTCATCTACTACAGACTTCGCACTTTAGGGGGCAATCTGTTACACAAAAATATCGTCACCATCACTATTTGCAGTCAGTATGGGTCTATCATCACTTATACTATCCTCCTAAGCAAGTCTCAAACCTCAGCTCTTCATGTCAAGCTTTGAAAATGAGAGAAAGACATTAAAAATCAATAAAGCTTTGGTTCCGCACTTTCTCTCACTATTACCTACAGTCCCGCACCCTTTGTTTATGTTATCTACAGATCTGCCTGCTCTGTTATAAAGGGGTGGGTGCGGACCCCTGTGAAAGTAAAAAAGGCGCAAGTTTATTCTAAAAAACTTACTTTGGGTTAATTCTAGATGATTCTAGAAGGAATTTTGACGTGGATTGTTCGCTCCAAGGTGGTTCATGCATCCCAAAATAGAAGGAGCTAATCCCTTGATGAGAGGAGCTATCCCTTTGAAGGAGGGCTTTATCCGTTTGAAGGAGGACCTAGTAACTTCCCTCCATTGCACTATAAGTTAAGGAATTGGTCTGGTTGCTGGAGGGGTTAGAAGCTGAACATTTTTAAGGGTAAATGCTGATGGAATTGAGACTTCCTAGTTAAGCTTGAGAGGAGAGATCACATACCTTTTGGCTTCATTGGGAAGTGAGTGAAACTTGTCGAAGTAGAGGAGACTTCTTGTTGGACCCTGGGAGGAGCTTGTACAACATCAAGGCACAGGTTGTAAAGTTCTTCTGTGATTTGAATTAATACAATCATATTCATTTTTCTCAACAAATTGTCTTATGTGGTTTGTTTCATAAATTCCTTGATCATTATGATGGATATGCTTTATGACATTGGCTTTTCAGGTGCTATTTAATTTGTTTGCTTGTTTGTGTTTGCAGACTTGCTACAAGGGAGCTCATTTGGAACAAAGGAGCGAGGCTTCCACAAACTTGCATTGGACCCAAGGTAGGCCTAAAACACTTGTTTGACTTTGTTTTTAATTGCATATTTAGAGAAAGATAGTTTTTGATTGGCTTGCTTGTCACTAGATATCTTTAGATACTAGGAAGGTCGAGCTTGTTCGCAAAATCGACTCATTCCACGTGACACCCATTGACAGCCCTGTAGGTTGCTTCCTCTGTATCCTATAGGCTTCCTGTAGGTTTCTTGCACTGTAGATGATGACTATTTCCTATAGGTGTTGCTTCACGAAGGCTGAGAGAAACCTCTTCATTCGATGAATTCTTCAAGCTATTTTTTCTCTATTTGTATGTGAATCAGTGTTTTATTTCCATAAATAGATCATCATGTGGGGTGGTGTGCTAGTTGTCTAAGTATGATCACCTCATTTCGAACCGGTTGTCCCACTATTAGTCCATCATTCCACCTTACCTCGAAATCATCTCCCATTCCTTTCCTCTATAACCTAACGATTTTTGGCTTTATTCCTTTTTCTCTTGATTTGACTTGTGCCACGTGTGGAGTGGTCTAACTGTTTTCTTCTCGTTGACTGGCCAAAGGTGGCCAAGTTAACTGGCCACCTTTATTTATAAAATAAACTCTCACATAATCCTATAGTTTTTATCATATTGTACTAATGAGAGAGCATGAGTAAGATGACATACATGTGGGTAAGGCGATTCGTTGATGCTGCATGCTGGAGAGTGGTGCCTCTTTGATGTGCTTTTCAAGCCGCATATTTTTATGTGTATTTTTCTCTTTTGATGCTTGTTTCTTTTGATGTGCAGGCACTGGGCCTTGTTGTTGGTGATCTTCTTACTACTACTAAGCTCTAGAGGAGGTTATTCATCCTTGGAGTCCTTGTTCTGAAGATGGTTGCAAACTTTGTGGTTTTCTTTGTGGAATAGGCTGCTACAGGAAATCCTACAGGATACCTACAGGATGTCCTATAGCTACCTCTCCCTTAAACTTTCATACTTTTTTTCTCATCTCTAAAGCATAAGGGATGTTGCAATGAGTGGAGAAGTGTGGTAGGGAATGGTAGGTGAGAGATGTTGCATCTTGGTATGGTTCCTATTTCCCTCTTTTCTCTCTCTTCTATTGTTTTTTTTTTCTCTTTTTTCATATTGTAATCTGTGATTTTTTCAATTGATTTCTTTGATGGATGAAGGGGTGACATGGTTACGAAAGGAATGGATATGGTGTGGTGGAATAAATGGTTTTTTATCCAGTCACAGGTTTGTTTCATCACCTTTCTCTCAGACTATCCTTCTTGTGGTTTTCAAGGTCACTGCCATTCCTACAGGAAACTCTCGTAGGATTACAAGGAATCCTGTAGAAAACATAGAGTTTGAGAGATGAGCTGGAGGGGTTTATAAATGGAAGACTAGGTGAATAGTGGAAGATATGAGATGGGTAGATGAAAACATGGCTCTTGTGAGTCCTGCTATCCATCTCATGTTTTGCTTATCCTCCTCTTGCTGACCTGCAAAACAGAATTTCCATCTTTTGTATCTTTTCTCTTCTTTTTTTTGTAAAACAACTAGTATGCCTCCAAGGAGGTTTTCATCCTAGTTTCCTTCCCTAGGTGCCTCAAAAGATGCTTTCACCCAAAAATCTTTTTTATTTTTCCTCTTTAAAAAAAAAAGCACCCTTGAGCTACCTCAAGAGGTTTTCAACCCAACAATGGGACTCAGGTGCCTCATGGAGGTTTTCACCCGAGTCCCTTTATTTCTTTCTCTTTCTTTTCTTTATTTTTTATTCTTCAAGGACTTGGTGGGATAAAAGTTGAGACTTGCTCCACCACCATCACTATCTTGCTAATGTTATTGATGAATTCTTACTTTAACAAGGTCTTCCTATAGATCTTTAATCTATACCCATTGACAAGCAAAGGGATAGTGTTTGCATCAATGGTTCTTATCTGCATCAAATTGTTGCAATAAAGTAACCATCTAATAATCTGGGCATTTACATCAAGTTTATTCATCAAGTATTTAATTGCAGCATGGTCAGTATGTAAAAATGTTTAGTAACTGGTAATGTAATGCCTAAATTTATTCAATGATTGCAAAACATCTAGGAGCTCTTTTTCAGTCACTATATGGCTCAGTTTGAGTTTTGACAGATTCTTACTGATGAAATAAATGGCATAAGGTAGCTTGTCATCTATCTCACCTACATATGCTCCTATGGATTTTTGAGAGGCATCAAAATGTATATGAAAACAAAGAGCTCAATTTGGGCCTCGAAGAATAGTTGCAGTAGTCAACTTGTTCTTTAGGGTGTCTAAGGATTCTTTATAGCTTTCTAACCATAAAAATTTAGAGTCTTTGGCTAATAACCTAAATAAAGGAGAAGCTAACTTGTTGAAATATTTTATAAATATCCTATAGTATCTGCCTAAACCTAAAATACTTATGACATCCCTCTGTTTTTGAAGATACAAGACCCTTTTTATGATGGCTATCTTATTTGGGTCTACCCGCATTCCTTCCTCGAATACTGAGTGACCTAGAATAGCCCCTGCAGTCAATAAGAACTCACATTTTTCGAGACCAAGGGATAAGTTCATTTCAATGCATTTTTCAGCACCTTACATAGGTTAGAGAGAGCCTCCTAGAAATCACACCCATAGGGTGTAAAGTCATCCATATAAATTTCTACTGCATCATGTACTACCTTTGCAAAGGTACTCAGGACTGCCCTCTAGAAACTGGCAGGGGCATTACATAGACCAAAAGGAAGGACCCTATAAGTGAAAGTACCCCAAGGATAGGTGCAGGTAGTTTTATCCTGGTCCTCTAGAATAATTTGGATTTGGTTGTACCCGCTGAACCCATCTAAGAAAGAGAAAAACCTTTTCCCTGCCAAGCCATCTATCACTTGGTCAATGAAAGGTAGAGGCAAATGGTCCTTCTTTGCTGCATTGTTTAATTCTCTATAATCAACACAAATCCTCCACTTCCCATTATTCTTTGGAACAAACACCAAAGGAGACACCCACTTACTATCCAAGATAGGGTAGATGAATCCTGCATCCAACAACTTTTGTAACTCTTCTTTGACTATATCCTTGAGAGCTAGATTCATTCTCCTTCGAGGTTGTCAGACTGGTTTGCAAACGTCTTTGATATAAATGTGGTGAGTACACACCGAGGGGTGCACTCCCTTCATCTCTTTGTAATTCCAAGAAAATGCATCCAAATGATCTCTTAGCATATTACATAACTCTTCTTCTTGGTGTACAAAAAGAGGGGTTGATTTTTAGTGTTCTTTCAGGGCTGAATTATATTGTATTGACATGAGTAGGGTTTGAATAAAATAATAATTGATCATTCTAATGGTTATTCTTGGTTTCCTTCACTAATTCCTCTAGGGACAAGGTGTTGGGAGTTGGATTTTACAAGATGTGTTCAATCATATCATCTTCATCAGGTTGTCCTCCTCTCATGATAGCTTCTAGGATATAGAGTTGGGTGGAATAGACATCATCTTCCTCCTCCTCTTCTAGCCATAAAGGTAAGTCATGTTCTAGAGATGGCTGAGTAGGAGGGTACAGGACCAACTTCTTAGATATATGCCCACTTTTTATAGTCATGTTTCCAAATTTGCAGCTAATGTAGGCATCGACAGTGGCTAACCAAGGCCTCCCAAGTATGAGAGGATAACAATTAAATTTTTTCTTTAGGATGGAAAACTAAGAAGTGTGTAAGGTACTCCCAAGAGTCAATGGAGACCATCACATTCTCAACAATCCCCTCAAGGTCTACTGTGGATTGGTCTGCAAGCTGCAAGATTGTCGTGGTCTTTCTTAATGAACCCTAGAGATTCAGCTTGAGCATGGTTTCCTTAGTCATTACATTAATGGCAGCCCCAAGATCAATCAAGGTATGTGGGACAATGGTGTTCTTTATGTGTATATCTACTACAGGGCTTCCAGGGACTAAATACTTTGGGAAAATTACTTGTCTCGACATTAAGTTGGGCAGTTATCCAATGACATTAATGATAGGGGTGCCTCTTTTTCGCCTTCCTAGATGTTTGAAACTCTTCTCTTTAATCAATTTTTTGTAAATATGTACATTCTTTATAGCTTGGAGAAGTGGGATTTTGACACATAGATTTTTCAATTCACCCAAAAGTTCATTCTCTTCTAGGGTAGGCTAGACTGGAAGAATTAATAGTTTAGGAAAGGGTGGTGGATTCACTCTAGGAATATTTTCCTCTCTTTCTTCCTCACTCTCCCTAGGTGGAGATGGAGGTTGATTATCTGGAAGCACTCTCCCAGATATGAGGTTGATTTCCTAAATTTCCACAACATAAGTAGGGTAGGATGTCTCTCCATTGTAGACCTGTTGTAACTGTCTGTTGTTTGGGTTTGGATATGGTTGGGCAAGCATCTGAGTTTTTCCAGGTGGATCAGGGTGTAAAAGTTGTGGTTGAGTAGGGGGTGAAGGAAATAAAGCTGGAGCATTGTTGTATGGGGGCCTCAACCCCTAGGGTGGTGGGATCCACTAAGGTTGTGGAGGTGTGTATGGTTGAAATGGTTGGTTGGTTGAATGTTAATGGTACTAAGGTGCACTTGGTATTGGTATTACCATGGTATGTTCCTATGGTATTAGCTTGGATATTACCATGGTACAACCATCTGTGGTATTGGAATAACCATGGTATTGACTTGGATATTACCACGGTACATATGTCCATGGTATTGGGATAACCATGGTATTTTCCTTTGGTATTTTCTTCGATAATTATTGAGGATATTTTGGTAAATACTTGTGTGTGAGTGTTGAGCACAAGTATTGCAGCAAGAATGTTGTAAATCCTGGGGCTACCAACTTTACTTCATCAACTCGGGGTTCGTACAAACTTGGAGGTGACAGTATTGTATACACAAGTAGATGCAATGGGTCCACTCTTTTGTGATTGCTGAGATGAGTGATAAACCACTAGGATTTCTCAAACCAGCCTTCTATCGATTTAGAAGAAGTTTGATTACAAATTGAGAAAGGATAATTTTACCTAATTGAGATAATTGAAATGCTATCTACTGTAGTAAAGAAAGACTGAAATAGATTATTAAAACACAGAACTCATCTAGCTATTTGTTAAGATACCTTTCTTCAAAAGAATTCTATGCTAACACATGTGAAATCCTAACTAACCTAAGCATGTGATATATTCTAATCAAACACTAACCTTTGTGCACATGAATAAGCATAACAACCTTTTTATTTTTGTCATTTTTTGTGAAACATGAATGCTAATTCTTCTTCATTGTATGGCAAGTGGGTTAGGTGTGGAGAGAGCTAGATGTGATGGGTCAGAAGGCTTGGGAGGAAAGCAGGGATCTTCTCCTATCTTTCATGATGTGTTACTCACAAATCAAGCTCAAAACATGCGACTACATGTTGTCCTATAAAATATCTACACAATGTCCTAATTCACCTATAGGATCCCCTATTTTCCTACAAGAATAGACCGAAAGCATAAGGAGTGACTTGGACAGTGGTATGGGGCTTAGGGAAGGTGAGTGAGGAAAGGAATAAGGCAAGGAAGTGGTTAGGACTCCCTCAGAACTCAAACCAAAGTTGTATGATGGTTGGATTTTCTCAACAAGCATGGCAAGTTGTCCTCATCAAATGATAACTCGGATTATGGAATTAGTGGCTTTTGGTGATGATGGATGGGTAAGGTTAGGTTGATGCTGCTGATATGAGGTCTTCCTGCAGTATTGAAACTCCTGCAATATACACATCATTGGTGGAATTTACCCATAAATCATGTCAAAACAAGAGAGGTTTACATCAACATAGGAAAGAATAATTTCATCATTTATTTCCTAGTTCATGCATGGGAATGCTTGCAACCTATTGTAAAAATGCTATGAAATCTAATAAAAATCTAAAGATATCAGAAATGAAAACTGCAACCTATCTTTGAAAACTGAAGATGCTGAACTAGTTAGCAAAAAAACCCTAAATTTCATAAGAAACCATAATTCTGTATTTTTTATCTGAATGAAGGTTTTTTCTCAAAACATGGTCCCTGATGGGAGGAATGAAGCAAGATCCACCTGTTATCAACCTTTTTTGTATTTCTTTGTCTCTCTAAAGCTATTGTTAAAGGTATGCACAAATGGAAGCAAACTAATCAAATTCGCCAATACTTGTTATGTAACACTGCCAAAATCAATTCAACAAGTAATCTATGAAATAACCTAATCATACAAGTAGGGTAAGAGGAACCTCTGTTGCTAGGGTTGGGCCCTAACCCAAGATATTTAGCCCTCTAATTCAACTCAGTGTTGGATCAAGGGAATTCTCATTTTCATTAACATATCAAAAAATACATAATAGTGTTTTGTCATAGTCCTTCAACTTGAAAGTGCTCAGTTATCTTGCATAAAGAATCAGGATCCTAATGAGGCTCTAGGCCTCCTTCTTTATACAATTGAAGTTACCAACAACTTCCTTAAATATAGGGAGGCTTGGCTCCCAATCTCAAGATAAACTGGTACTTAACTATCACTGTCTCCTCTGCCAATGATCCTCATGATTTGGCTTCCTGCAACTCTGAGTTGGTGTGATTTGATTGAGGGATCTTCAAATGAGTGAGGATTTAATGAGGAAGATACATCTCCTATAATCTCTCCATATTTTCTCATTCGAGTTCCTGCACATTAATTAGCCATAATTTTCATAATTTTCTCCCAAAAACCTACAATCAACACACATTAGACCACTAGACATAACATCTTACTTTTACTCATCTCATTAAGAAAAATATAATTAAAACATGTAAGGAATTATGAGAGAAGTTGATTTTAGTAAGCTTGGAGGTGTATTAAGGTCTATATATTTTACCCAATGATAAGCCTCATCAATGAGCATTGAGTTGGGTGATTGATGGAGTGAGTGTATGGATGTAGTAAGTGTATGGGTGCAATGAGTGATTGCTACAATACCTTGCATAGATAATTGTACATTTATAGATGATTTTTGATAATGCATATCATATTTTATTTTTAGATCAGAGAATCTATTGGGTTTCTCATGTTGAGTAGGTTTGAGATCCTAGTTTGAAAATGCATGAAACACGATTCACATGGCGGTTTTGAAGGTGTTGAGGCTTCACAGTAAACAATGACTAGAGAAGGTAGGGGCCTTCTAGCCAGAAAATCAAAATAGGAAGAAAATTTCTCCAGAGACTAGTAGTGTTGGGCAAGGCTCATTAGTCATGGTGGCTTCCAACGGATGGGAGTCATGAGAGAAGAGTCTTTCTATTTGGTATTTCTATCATATTTTCATATTAGTTGAGTCTTCCAGCTAATGGGTGTTAGTTCTATGTGAAAATTTGTTCAACATAATGGAAATTTGAGTTGTAGCAACAGTGGCTGGCTTTTTTCCCTGGAAAGGGTTTTCCACTAGAAACATCCTATTTCATATTGTGCATGATTGTTTGATTGTTTTATGGATTTGATGTGATGATGATGGTAATTAGATATGTTATTTACTTTGTTGGTTAATTCATTATATGATCTAATCTAATAATGGCTTGATGTGTGGTTGTGAATCAATAGGTTGAAAAATAATTTAAAAGCATAATCCTTGTCACTACTGATTCACCCCCCAGTAGTGAGCACATTTCTAACATATTAAACTTATGTTTCAACAAGTCTAATCAACAATGAATTTAAACTATTTTTATTCAATAAATTTTCATTTTTAATATCTCAATTGTACATTGATATTTTAGGAATAGATAAAGCATTCTCAAGCTTATGGTACTTTATAATTCAAACTTTTTATAAAATTCAACACAAAAAACATTCCATAGGGTAACTTCCCTTTCTCAATATTTTACATATCTTGGGAAATTTGTTGTGACTTTTTTTGACACTTTAAAAGTTACAAATTTTCTTTAAAACTTTCCACCTTCCTTCAATTTTATCCTTGCATTGAGAAATAACTTCCTTTAAATATCATTCCATCTAACCATTTACATTACTAAATGATGAATTGTCTCTGAGTTTTTTATAAATGTCCTCACGTGTTGAAAGTGTTGGACCCACCAACATGTCAAGGGGATCTCCCTGGTAAGAAGTCCCAACTAGACCTCAGACCATTTGGAGTAGGAGTCCTAGTAGTGGGTGGTAACGTAGTTCCTTGATCATGGTAGCGTGCAGAGGTAAGTATGATGACTTTGGTGGGAAGTAAGTGTGTGACCTTGCAATGACTCAAGTGAGATGCATGGGGGTTCTAACACACTCAGGGGAAAAGGAAGTGTGTCCCTTAGAAGCCTGTAATAGTACACAACCTAAAAGGAACACACGAGCATAATGACATCACAAGCTAGAAAGTAGAATAGTCCACAAACTAAATTGATGGGTTAATACAAAAACACGTCTTCAAAAAGATTCATACAATTGCATACAAAATAGTTCATACACAAATGCATAAGTTAAATAGCATACATTGCTATAGCAACCATAATAATCCAACTACAATCACAATATATGCATGAAAATGTGTTGGCTCGGTTATATTATTAATTGAAAGTTCCATACATACATACACCATTAACAGCCACTAGCCGCGATAATGGAACACTACAGTCAACAACGCCTGCTTCTCCAAAGAAGTGTACTCGCCCTACATTGTGGAGAAGCCACGGCTCGTCACAATACTCTCCAAGCCTTCTCTAAGCAATGCCTAGCTAAAATCTTGGCTCCCTAAAGCTCGTTCTATGAGTTATGAGGTTCTATATGTTAGTGTCAGTCTTTCTAGCCTTCCTCCGATGATCAAATATGCTCTTACAAAGTGATTTTAGAGTGTCAAGGTCAAATTTTGTCATTTCAGTGAGTCTTCAAGCAAAATTTGGTCACTAGGCATTAGGTCTAGGGTTTGCTCTCACTCTTTTCAAAGTTGCCCAAATGCCAGTCTATGTCACTATTCAACTGAGTCTATCATCATTCATAGGGTTTTCATTATCATTTCAGTGTCTAATGAGTCATTTTACATCTTGTTCATGCTTCAGTTGTGCCTAGGCAAGGTCATTTCTCTCTCCTAGGGTTTTGAAGCCATTTTCTCTCGGATGGTCAAATCATCGGCAAAACTTGTTTCCTAATGTTCATACACATTCCCCTATCCTTAATGTACCTTATCAAACACTTCCCATCCCTTATATCCGCCAAATTCCTCATTTTTGCACAAACCCTAGTTTCTAGCTACAACTTGGCAATTTTCTAAGTTGGGCCTGTGTTTTGCCTTTTTGGACCCTTTCCCCTCACTCAATCTCTAAGATTCCACTTGCCCCTGCTTTCTAACATCCCTCCCCACTCCCAAAAATTTCCCCAAGAATTTAGAAGCCCTGTGTCCCCTTCATTTCGTTTCATTTCGACCAAAACCCTTGTTTCACACATCGGGACAAGTTTCACTCAAATGATGTTTCAAAGCAATCAAAGATTAATTTTGGGAAACTGAGAGAGGTTTTTGTCCAAAACATGCCAAAGAAGAAAAACCTCTTTCAATTGTTGTACAGGTGTCATGGTTTGAAATAAATGTCAAAAATACCGGCGAGAACGAAGGTGCTCCAAGGACGGTTGGCCAAAACACAAAAACGAAGGAAAACGCCCGATCCACTCCAAATTTTGGCCAAAACTTCTTTGAATGAGCATGGTAATTGATTGGGGACTCCCAGCCCAAATTTCAAGAAATTTGGAGAAAATTTTGTTATTTGTGAATTTTTTGTGCAATTTACAGGTTTTTCCCGTGGAATGGTCTCACCCCGGGTGAGACCATTTTGGAGGACTGCTCGGAATTCTGAAAACTTGGAATTTTTGGAAAGGGCATGCAAAGAGAACAATTACCAATACTTGGGAGAAGCCTGATTTTGAGATTTGAGCCTCCAAAAGCTCAAAATACATCAAAAAAATGACTTTCTGCCCACTTTTTGAGTTGCAGAAAGTGACCTTGGAAGAAATGGTTTTTGAGGGGGAAAAACAACTACAAATTCAGAAATTCCACTTGGGATGGAAATTAGACAGACCAAGCTTTCCAATGAGCCATCTTGCACCTGATTTGGACCAGTGAAACCCACTCAAAAGTTGCTACAAAGGGGCGCGACCATTCGAGCCAGCTTTGCCAGAATTGACCTTTTTTGTCAAAAAACATTGTTTTGACTATGGTTGATCATTTTTACTTGTAGATGATGGATAAATGTAATATTTTCATGGCACTTTGATAGATTTTATCTCTCTTTACCCTTCTAGAAGCTTCCTTGATGTAAAAAGTGAATAATTAATGCATGAATCAGTTAGCTAAGTAATAGAGGCAAGTTGTTGGACTGCCTATTATCTAGTGCTCAATTTAGAATTAGTTCAAACTGCTCCTAGGAAGCTGACCTTGACCCCTAGAGGTGGGGAAAGGAGTTAGATGGTCTATATTATGCTCTCTCTTTCTCATTTTCATGGTTGGACTCTTGTGGGAGAAAGCTTTATTGTATATTGTACATCTATCTCTGCAAT
>APFE031434002.1:18664-35674 GCA_000404065.3 Pinus taeda
TCCCTCCAATTGCCACCAAAAAACCAAAAATCTTTAAATCACCCCCCCTTATCAATTTACTAGCCTAAAATCTTTATTCCTAATTGGTCAGCTTATCATATTGAAAGATCTACCGAATCTGACCTGAGAGAGCCTTCTCATACCTCGTAGGGCTAGCTACGAGGTGAAATGGTTTGATGTGGCCTTGAGAGTTTGTCTATCTCAGCCTAGGTGAATTCCAAGCGCTAACATATTGGCGACCATACTGGGGAGAACATCTAAATCTTTGCTCATTGACGTGTTATTTCATAAGTCTTAGACGGAGTCTGAAGATACGCCAAGTAGCCTTCGAACACGCTCTTGTTTTACATCAGCGTTAGTAGATAAACGCTGCTTCAGTCGATCTCCGTGAGCTTGTGAAAGTAGCACTTCATTGACACTTTACCCCAGTACATGTATCAAGTTCAGATCTGATTGTTGATGGTGAACAACGATCAGACACTTGAAAGGCTGAAATCATTCACTTGGCGGCTCTAAATTAGTTTTGAGATCAAATCCAAAGACTCCACTAGAGGATGATCCCAACCAGCAGAAACATGAAAGAACAACATGGACAGATCAGGTACTCAAGTTGGAATTTCATCTAAGACATTTTATTCTTTGTCATAAATTATTTCTTCTCTTTTCCCAAGAATGTCAAGAAGGCTTTGCAAAGTATATTATGCTTGAGAAAAGATCCTCGGCCTACAATTGATTCTTTCCTTTTGAAAAGTGTGAAAACCAAAGATTTGCATGCCTTTGAGCTTGATCAAGATCCTTTTTCTGAATTTTGTGATAACCATCTTCAAATTGATGAGTCTCAAGAGACCAAGACTGATTCTATACCCGCTGTACATGTCCCTACACCTTGTAAAATTCCAGATCGGTATAGACCTCTTGCTTTACCTTCTGTTCTCCATGCTTTCCCCAAAAACTATGATCTATACTTGCCGAGGTTTGATGGTGAATGTAAGAATGTCAACGCTGAGCAACATGTGCATAATGTTGAGAATTTTGTAGATCTTTTTGGAGTTGATGATGAAGATGTTAGTATAAGGCTTTTTGCTCTTTCTTTGCAAGCTAAAGTGAAGAGTTGGTTCAAAGCCCTGCCTGATGCAAGCATCTCAGATTTCCAGCAGTTCGTCAAAGTTTTTATCGACAGGTGGATGATCAAACAAAACCTTTTCGTGATTGTAGAAGAGTATAACCAGCTGAAAAGATTGCCAGGGGAGACAGTACAACAATTTTCGGCCAGATTTAACCAAGTTTATTATTCAATGCCAGCGGATATAAGGCCTACTCCTAGATCTGCTCTCATGCACTATCCGGGTGCCTTTGATCCGGAGATGGAGTTTCAGTTGAGAGAAAGGGACATTGCAACACTTCACGAGATGCAAAACAGAGCAGTAAATGTAGAGGCGCATCTGTTGATCCGACGGGCAAGGTTGAAAGAAGAAGAGATGAAAAGCATAGATCCGGCCGAATAAACATCTCTAGAGATAAAGCTTGACAGTTTGGTAAGTGCAATGGAAACGATGATGGACAAGATCAACGCAAGGAATGATGATTATGTTCTAGCTCATGGCTCACTTATTGAAGAAGAACAAGTTGCTGATACAAAACATTTTGTTTCTTATCCCAGTTGTCATAGTGATTGTTTTATAGATCATTGTGAAGAAGAGAGAGCTGTTGATATGACATGCATGCTTGATGATGTGTTTTATAGTGATGATTTGCCTCATTATGATGAGTATGATGATGATTATGTTCTCCAAACAAAAGCTAATCTTGCAGACGAATCAGCAGCTAGTTTATGGGAGGAAAAAGGTTCATTTTCAGCAACTTGAATACAATGTTCAGCCATCACATATCAGCTATGACATTGATGAGGAAAGTGCATCAAAGTTTGAAGTAAGTGAAGGATCTTTGCCTCTTTGTTTTGATTCGTTTCAGTTCATCAGAGATAACTACCATGCAATCAGAAATCAAATGTCAACAAGTCTTGATCTAGACCATCTTGAAGGCAATAAAAACCTTGTTCAAGACTTCTCATATTCAGATTTGCAGCCCCCACATGCCATTGGTTGTCAAGTTGCAGATGAAGGCATGGAAGTTGACATATTTGATCAAATGATACAAGAAGGTTCCCTACCTTTTTGTTTCGAATCATTTCAGTTTTTGAAGAGTACATTGCATAGTAAATCTTCAAATGGACAGCCTACAACAAATCAGCAATCTCTCAGTGTTAATGTTGAGGATGAGACAAATAACAAAATTCTTGAGCAGCCTGTAGCATTACATTTGCAGCCACCAAATGAAATTGAAGGGCAGATTATAGATGAAGCTGTGGAAGAGGAAATAGATGATTTGATGATGCCGAAAAATTCTATACCCTTTTCTTTCGAAGCATTTCAGTTTATAAGGCAAAATCTTCATAAAATCTCTCAAGAAAAAGATGATACATTGCAGCAGTCTTTTCAAGTTTTTCATGATCCAATTGCTGATGCTTTGGATGAGGTTTGCAGTCAAAGTCTTTCTCCATTAACATGTGAGCTTGAAACATGTGCTGATATGAACTTGATCCGGCAGCCAGTTTCTTTGTCATTTTCAGCAGAGGTCTCGTCACAAGGCTTAGATCAAAATTTGCATTCATGGTATGAGGAAAAGAGAAGTAATCCATTGGGTAAGCTAAGTTCCAGTGTGCTTGAATTTCATGATCCTTATGCAGTGTTTTTGGAGGTGGATAGAGCATCCATATTATTCATTGGATCTGTTTCTAAGTTGTCATGGGAGTTGCCTTTCAGTAGTTCTCTCTTGTTGGTCATAAGCGAGAACTTGTGGAGAATTCAAACAGCAGATGGGATGCTTACTTGGTTGCATTGGTTGTTTCATTTTGCTTGATCAGGTGATGAATGAAACTGTTAGAGTAGGTTGTGATGAATAAGCTCCACTTTGAGCATCATTTTCAGTTTGTCGGTTGTGTTCAAGTATCGAGTCAGTTTTTAGTTGAGTCATGAGTCCTTTATGAGTCAATTTTTAGTCTAGTTGTTAAGTTAGTTTGTGTCAGTTTTCAGTCATGCACTTCAGTTTGAGTTTTTGACTCCATCGCCCAATGGTTGAAGGCATTGGTCTGTTCTCCCAGAGGTCTGCGGTTCTTGGCACCTCCAAGGAGCTACCATCCCCATTGGAGCCAATGTTAGTGTCAGTCTTTCTAGCCTTCCTCCGGTGATCAAATATGCTCTTACAAAGTGATTTTAGAGTGTCAAGGTCAAATTTTGTCATTTCAGTGAGTCTTCAAGCAAAATTTGGTCACTAGGCATTAGGTCTAGGGTTTGCTCTCACTCTTTTCAAAGTTGCCCAAATGCCAATCTATGTCACTATTCAGCTGACTCTATCATCATTCATAGGCTTGTCATTATCATGTCAGTGTCTAATGAGTCATTTTACACCTTGTTCATGCTTCAGTTGCGCCTAGGCAAGTTCATTTCCCTCTCCTAGGGTTTTGAAGGCAATTTCTCTTGGACGGTCAAATCATCAGCAAAACTTGTATCCAGATGTTCATACACCTTCCCTATCCTTCATGTACCTTATTAAACACTTCCCTTCACTGAGATCCCCCAAATTCCTCATTTTTGCACAAACCCTAGTTTCTTGCCACAACTTGGCAATTTTCTAGGCTAGGCCTGTGTTTTTTCCTTTTGGACCCCTTCCCCTCACTCGATCTATGGGATTCCACTTTCCCTTGCTTCCTAACATCCCTACCTACTTCCCAAAATTTCCCCAAGAATTTAGAAGCCCCTTATCCCCTTCATTTCTCTTCATTTCGACAAAATCCCTTGTTTCACACATCGGGATAAGTTTCACTCAAAAGATGTTTCAGAGCAATCAAAGATTAATTTTGGAAAACTGAGAGAGGTTTTTGTCCAGAACATAACAAGGAAGAAAACTCTCCCTCACTTTTTACACAGGTATCATGGTTTTAGAGAAATGTCAAAAATACCGTTGCCTCAGGAGAATTGAATGCACCTCTGAAGTAACCTTGGGAAAATAAAGATTTATCCTAGCATGGTTGGCTAAATAACTTGCTTGATAAGTCAATGGATAACTAGATAAAACGATATTTCTAATGCACTATCATGAGCTCAATTTGGAGTTGAAGAAGGCATTCAAAAGTTGACTGCAACAGCACTCTGCGTTGAGGCAGCCTCATTTGAAACATTTTGACCAGTCTCGGGAGATTTGATTTTTGACAAGGAAAATGAACTCCAAATTGAAACATTCTGGTTGGTTTGAAAATTAGACTCAAAGACCTTTCCAACGAGCTATCCTACGCCCAATTTCAACACCGGGAAGGCCTCCAAAAGTCTCCTGCAAAAAATCACTACGCACAGGCTCTATGTGCCGCGCCTCAAGCCCAGTGCGTCGCACCTTCCCTGTGCGCCGCACCAGAGTATTTTTGCACTGAGAAATGAAGCTCTGTGCGCCGTGCCTTCCCTATGCACCGCACCAGTTGCCCAATGCGCCGCACCACCAAAAACTTCACAAACTTTCTCTAAATCGCTCAAAATGCGTGGGTCTTCATTTGTACAAGTAGGTAGAGCCTCCATCTTTGTTTTTTATCCAAGTTTGGTGCTTGATTCATGGTGTTTGATGAATGGTGATTGTTTAAGAAATCAAACCCTACTTCTTCATAATTTCCAAAGCAACAGTGCTAGGCTTGTGATTGACAGTTTTGCTACCAATTTTATCATTCCTCCATCACTCCCTTATTCCATTTGTCCATTCATTTCCTTATTCCCTAAGTTCACCCACTGTCCCTATGTACCACAGCCCCTTCCTACTTAGCATATTTTGATAATTGAAACAAAAGGCACCAAATTCTCATTTCATACAACTCAACATACACTTGGAAATTGGAGATAAAGGTACCAATTTCTCATTTTCAACGAGCTAAACATATCATTGGCATAGACTGGTAACACCATGGAGAAAGACACCAACACATCATACAACCAAGACAGAGATTGCACCACTGAACTACATACACCAGGAGGACACTGAAGCGCCGTGAAACACCTGATCCACTGTGGATTTTGGCCGAGGCCTCGTTGGCTGGGCATAATACATGATGGAGGGTCTTCGCTCCGAATTTGAGCAATTTCGGAGAAATTTTTGTCATTTTGAAAAATTTTGGCTTAAAAATAGGTTTTTCAGCTCAACGCGTAGCGCGTCGACGCGCACGCTTATGATTGGGACACTTGCTGGAGGAAAAATTTATAGTTTTGGATTTTTCATGGTAAGTTATGCATGCTCTAGTATGGTCAAGGCATTTCATCAAGTTCTGGATGATCAAAAGGGCCAAAAACACCATGAAAATCACCTTTCTGCCACCTTTTGCACCAACAGGAAGCACTTGTGGGATAATGAAGTTTGGAAGGGGCAAATGAGCTCCAAATTGGGAAATTCCACTTGGGCTAGATAGCAGACATCCAGGGCTTGCCAACTAGCTATTGTGAGCTTGATTTTGATGTCAGGAAGTGACCCAAAAGTAGGCTGAAAGGCGCGCGACGCATAGAGCTCACGCGCGCGGCGTATAGAGATTTTTGGTCAAATTTTCACTGTTTAGCTCAGAAATTCGCCTAGTTTTGACCAATTTTTCTTCTTGATACTACCCTTGACTTTTCATGATGTAATTTAATAACTATGATGTAATTTTGGCACATTTTTACTTGTTCTAGAGGATTCATTCACTAAAAGGAGAATATTAAATGAATGAATCAGTTTCCTAGCATATAGGGGTAAGTTGTTTGACTACCTAGATTTCAGTTCCTTGTTTAGAATTGTTCAAACAGCTCCTAGAATGATGAGCTCGACCCCTAGAGACAAGGAAAGGCATTAGGATGGTCTATATGATGTAATTTCTCAATCATTTTCAGAGGTTGGAGAGGTTGGACTCTTGGGAAAAGCTTGACACTCTATTGTACATATTTTCTCTGCATTTTTGGCAAAGGAAAGACGAGGGTTTTGCAACAATGTTTGGGATTCATGTGGCTTTATGTATTGATGGTGTGCTTCTTTCAGTATTTGTAAGTTGTTTATGTGTATCATTTTCCTTCTCTTATCTTCTGCAATTGAACAAATGAAGTGTTAAGGTAGAACCCATAATTTGTTATGCTCTGCCTTTAAGTTTGTTTGATTTTCCATGTTTTCATCTGTTTATGGAGAATCCTTGAAAGTTTCTTGCTCTCCTTAACTTCTCACCAGTCAGATCTAGCCATTCATTCTCTTTAAAAGCATCAAGACAATCGCCTACCTTGCCCCAAGAGACCTCTGCAAAAACTGTGTCTCATCCCCGCACCCAAAATTGCTTTTCCCTTAGATTCAACAAAACTCCAAAAAATCAATTTAAAACTCCTTATACTTCATACCTAGCCTACAATTAATTACCAATTTAGTCATCTCGAGCCTCATTGATTACCTTTTGCCGAGATTGACCCAGAGAGAGCCCTCTCCTGTCCTCGTAGGGCTAGCTACGAGGCTGAGCGTGATTTGATGTAGCCTTGAGTTTTACCTTATTTCAGCCTAAGGTAGATTTGAGCGCTAATAGACATGATAAAGAATTATTTGAAGAGCATACATACATCAACAATAGCAACTTTTAAAATGAATGCTTCATCACATAAGGAAACAAGACAAAAGAACAATGATAGAAATATCACATGCTTTTGAGTCTTTCCAATGCAAATAACACTTGGATTCCACTTTCTTATTTGAGATAACTTCCAGGAGATACAAAAGTGCAGGTATTGAAAAAGTCTCTTCAAAAAAATGTAGAACATTGATCCATTACTAATAAAAATATATTCAGAAGTACAAAAGTGTAACTTCTCAAGTCAAGTTTTATGCAAATTGAGGACCCCTTCTTCAAAGACATGAAAGGGTTTAAATAATAAAATAAAAACTAACTGTCAATAAAAATCGCTTTGAGCTGTTAAAACCGCAAACATGAAAATTTGGGATTTGATTTATGAAAATATTAGTGCGATAGCCTTTGAACTAATTCATTGTATCTACTCCTTCTCTTGCACTTGCACCTGACAAATTGAGAGAATTTCATGAATTTTTAGAGGATGAATCAGCGTAGAATGTAGTTGACCAGTGTATGTGGCACTTGAAAGTTTGGGAACCATGTGATTGACAACATTGGCAAGGCATTTGGTGGCCATCTATTGGCTGTGTGGCTTGACTAGGAAGAACCAAAATGCATCCCAAGTCAAGTTTTGTAATTTGTCGATTTGTTCTTCTCTGCTGGCCAGATCCTTTCTCCATTGATTTTCTAGTGCTTTTGCCTTCGGGAGCTTTCCTGGGGAGAAATCGGAGATCAAGTTAGCTCCATATAAGCTGTCATTTACCAACTTGATCACACTGTTCATTGTAGCCATGGCTCTAGAAGTAGCTCTTTCGGCCTTTATAAACTGTGATTGCCACTTTGAAAACAAGACTTCTTTGTGCGATTCTTGGATTTTTGGTAGATTAGCAGCCATGCCTTCTTATGTACTTTTCCAAGAGATAAATCTTGTGACCTTATCATCTGTGTTTTCAAATTCCAACCTGATGTCAACTTCCTGTTCAATGAGTGATGCAGTGATGATGCACAATGGGTCAACCAATGATATTTTATGGCAAAGGATATTCAGTTACTGAGATAAGGTTTTAGTCACTTCCAGGGCTTCTTTCTTGAATTCATTGATGCTTGGATAACCTTTGAATTTATCTACCTGTAATTGCAGTTGTGTAATTTGTTCTTCTTTGGCCTTATTTTCCTGCTGAAGTGTCACTTGAAGCTTGCTGAGTTCTTGAGACAACTTTTGTTGTTTCTGGAGAGCCTGTTGATCAAAAATTTGTTTCTCTAGATTTAACTGTTCTTTCAATTGCTCATTCTGTTGTTTTTTCTCCACTAGCTATTGCTCAAGCTGACTGATCTTTTGTTGTTCCACTGCCATTCACTCTTCAAGTTGGGTGATCCTTAGATCCTTTTCTTTGATTAGTTGACTAACTTTGGAGGCCTTGTCCATTGTAGCAGTTGTATAGGCACCTGCATATTGAGATAATTTAGTTAAGTTTTCAGAAGGATTAACTTCTGAGTCTTTCCATACCAAATTCATTAGTTCAACTTGAGGAGTTGAGAATGGTCCCTGGTCAATTTTCCTCTTTTTCCTCTGTCTTTTGACCATAACCCTATGCTTTGGACTGTAAAATACATCCAGGGGTGCTATTTCCTCAACCTTCAATACAATCTCTTCGAAAGGATTCTCTGAAATTATTTCAATATCATGCTGAGTGTTAGCTGTGTCAACTGCCCCTTCAATTGTAATACTAGTAGCAATAGGTTGTTGCGTTATAGGCGATTTTGGTATACTGATGTTTTGGGAGTCATTCTGGTTCTTGATCTGTTGATCGAATTGCTCCCACTCCTTGATTAAGTTTGCATCAATATGCACATTGGTATCTAGGAGCTCGCTGGTCTTTTCCTTTGTCTGCTCCTTTTCGGGAATCTCCTTAGTAGTGTGTTCTTCACTGTGGCTTTCTTGCTGCACCATAGGGGTAGTGTTCAATAAATCCAGAGGTAATGTTTGTAAACTCTGTGTCTTGAACTGCATAAACTTATCTATCTCCCCTGCTCCCAATTTGATCCTTGCTAGATGTTTTACCTGTGAGAATGACTCAACTGAAGCGAACAAGTCATCATAGTCATCTTTATCATGCTCAAATTTGGCAAGTTTCACTTGACTGGTAAAGTTGTAAGCCACTTCGTTTGGGTCATACTGTCTCTTAGGGATGACTCCTAACTTCAGAATTTTTATCTTATTTGTTTCTTTCTTAGCATGTTTGAAATCATGCAAAGAGTAAGTACCACAATGGAGGGGAAATGTAGGCCACATTTGTTTCTTGGACTCTTTGAGGTTCCTGAACATTCCTTGTTTCATTATCTGGTAAGCTATTTCTCTAGCCAATAGCTTATCAGGAATGTATAATGGGAGAACATGTGGATCTGTGAGGCTGCCAAAAAGCATAACATAGGTGAACTCTTCTTCATCGAACCAACTGCCGATTGATGTTAGGTCAATGCTGGCCTCATCGGATAACCAAGGAGCAGGTCTATTGAATATGGCCTAATGGACGGGTAAAACAAAACCATGGAAAATTCTATATATATGATATTTATAATGGGCCTTCCACAAATATTTATGATAAATGTGAATAGGAGTTGGGTCTTGAGGAGTCCATTTCCAACCTAGAATGGGGAAGTCAGAATTGAAATAGATGGTATCCATAATGTAGGCGCTCATATAGAAAGGGGGTATTATCTGGGTAGTTACATACCTATTTCTTCTATAATTGAGGATTTGGTTGGCCATTTTATATGACAAAATGGTTGCCCAATCCATGACAAAAGAGTTAATCGTTGCTTCCATTAAAGGCACCATTTCTATGGAAAATCTAGCTGAATTAGAGGCTCCAAAGAGTCTACATATCATAGCACCAGCATAGCAATAGGGAGATGCTAAGGAGTCCATGGAGTACATACTAGAAGATTCATGCTTATGCTTGTTTGGGAAATGTCTCCATTGCTTGATAGGGTCTGATTCTATATCGTTCTCCTTGGCAAAAGCTTCTAAAAATACCTTGTTGTAATGTTTCTGAGGCTTCGTCAAGTGATACATCTTCTTGATATCTTTTGGCTTGAATATCCTGAACATCCTTCCATCGGCTGTAAAGAATGCTATGTCGGTTATGTTGATACTCTATATTACCCATCTTACCATGTCATTGTATGGTGACACTTTCGCACGGGCTGCTATTTTGTGGAGGAAGGAGCTGACTAAATCCCTAAGATTATTTTCTGATTTATCACTTGAATCAACTATTCCTATTTCTTCTTCAATTACAGTTGGTTCCTTGGCTTCGAGTAGATTATATATGCCCTCTCATGAAGTCTTGCCAAGGCCTGAACAGGTAGTATCAGCTATCAGTACCAACTTTGCTGGTTCATCTTTCGCTATGATGGGGACCTTTGCTTTTTGAGATTTCTTAGACATTTTTTCTAGACTGATGGTTTCGTATTTTCTCTACAAAATTAAACAGATGGACTTAATAGTGGAAAACAATTGTTAAATGATAATACACAACACACAAGACTAACAACAATTAAGCGTAATAGATGCTATGGATCTATGATATATTAAGCCACCACAGATGAAATCCTTGAAGGATTCAACCATAACTACTTTGTAATGATTTCCCCATAACTTCGAACGTGAAACTTTAATGCCATGATGGTATGTCGCATTGAAAATTTATAACAGTTCTTTTTAGAACGCGTATCGTGACTTTTCCGATCAGTGATTAGCGATAATTGCATATCACATATTGCATATCTGGAGTTACAAGTGCCATGCTTAAATGGTTCCTCTGCATGGTTGCGATTGAGATCAGTGGTGAGTTGGCATGGGGAGGCGACATGCTTTAAAATTGATAAATTGCTTAAATTTTCTTTATAACTGACTTATAACTTTAAACCACACATGTTCAAAATACTTCATATTTTATCTTTATCAAAAGCATGTTATATGATAATGAAATTGCATCAGAAGGTTTCAAAGGAGTTTTTTGGGATGTGTCTTATGATTTTAGCGATGCGCGATTGCGATTGGCTTATCACATCGAAGGTTTTCCATGGAACATTTGGGACGTTTTCTTAACGAGAAGTGATATGCGATCTCCGATAGAGTTAACGCATTGACGGATCAAGTAAAAGATCATATCAGCATACTGAGATTCAGAATTTATGATACTTATCTCGTTCACTTGAAGAGTCTTATTTGAATCTTAATGTTTTGGAATATTAGAAGCTCCTGCTAATAACCTGCAAAAACCTTATCCTCTCACAAATTTTGCTGGTTTAATATCAATATCACACTCTTGTAAGGTTGTTACCCAGTCAGCTCTCTTTTCTCCTACTTCCCTTTGCACTAGCAATTGTCTCACTGCAGAGAATGGGACTATTACTTTTGTGTGTGTTTTTAGGAGAAATGGTCTAAAGTGTTTGATAGATTTAAACACAAAAAAAGATTGTTTTTCTACTTCCGAATAGTTGAGTTCAACACCCTTCAAATTGGAACTAAAGAAGGATATATGTGCTTCTACTTGCTGATCATTGATTTGTGTTAAAACAACAACATAAGATGTTTCAGTGGCCAAAGTATACAAATTAAAATTGTTAAACAGGTAAATCCCCGCTGCGGACAGAGGCGATCCCACTAGCCCAAAATGGGTCTAGCAACAATCAATCAATGCTACTCTGCAAGTTCCTAGTTGCAATTAAAAAGTGGGTAATGAACACCTACTTGGATTCCAGCGCTATTTGTTTGATGAAGAGATGCCACTCTCACTCCTTTGCTCTGGTAGGTCACAATCCTCCACTATCCTCATGGGTGGACACCTGCACATGCAAAGAGAAAAAAAACACAAGCGTGAAATCTAATAAAAGCAACTATACATCAGTCAGAAATGATGTAATTCATATTAACCATTACAAGACAAATGAGAATGGAACCATAACAGTAGTCATCTATCTTTATTAATTAAAATCAGAGAAAGATACAACCAATGTTCTGACACTGAGCCTATTCTCTGGCTGGGCGAGCAGCTATGTATGCCTTGCAATAGACCTTCTCTCTCTCAGGATTCCGGCAGCATAACCTCCCTATGCTTCAAGACTCTTACTATCACTCCAGACAAGCATAATCACAACTAGCATTACTCTAGAACTCTCTTGTCTAATGCATGAGGACAGAATTTTATAAATGGAGAAGGGAGGAAGATTCGATGCACCAGGACGCCCATTGTGGATCGACATTATCTCCGAAAAGATACTGAGGATAGATGTCAAGGATAGATGATGACTCTCGACCTCTATCAGATGGATTTTTTCCTCAAAAGACTTCATGATCTAAAACGAAAAAACATATGGGTGCGCGTTTGCCAAAAATCATTACCAAACTTAGTTGGCGCGAGTGTTGTTCTAGGACAGAGCACCAATGGGCACGCCCCTTTTTGAGGATCTTAGTAATTGGCGCGGATAAGACACTGTGTACCTACGCTAATGGAAAAAGGGCACTTTTAGGGATAATTTGCAGAAGGTGTCTTCAGGGAACATGAAGTACATACTCAGGGGAATATAATGCAAGTGTTTTTAGGCTATGTCACTGCTCACAGGTCCTGGAATGTATCCTCCAATGTACGAAAACAGGGACGATGACCAATGGTCTTTGCACTTGGAACAATAAAAGAGGAGGGGATTCCCAGGTAGCTTCCAACCTAGACAAATTCATGATCTTTGAAGAGCTCATGCTTCTAGATAAGGAAATAATGGCAGATATTCTTCCTTTTGGAGGCTCAGATCACTGGCCAATTCAAATGGAGATCAAGGGAATTAGCACCCGAAGAAACAAATCGTTTAGGTTTGAAAATATTTGGCTTTCACACCTAGATTTCATCAGCAACATTTGAAAATGGTGGGATAAACAACTGGAGATTTAGGGATCATCAATGTTCCTGCTACATAAGAGATTAAAACACATAAAGCAGAAGCTAAAGGAAAGGAACGAGAAGGAATTTGGAAATATTTTCACAAGTAAAAGAATTGTGGAAAACAAAATCCTAGAGCTCAACCAAGCTTCGATCAAGAATGGCTTTGATAAAGACAAAAATGATCAAGCAGAGAAATATCACCAAGAATGGGAAATGCTGTGTAAACAAGAAGAATTTTTTTGGAAACAAAAATCTAGGGTTCTATGGCTAAAAGAAGGAGAAAAAAATACTAATTTTTTCCATAGATCTACCATTGTGAACATAACTCACAACAAAATCTCTTCGATCAAGGACAATAATGGCCAAATTCTTCAATCCCATGTGGAGATAGATGCAATGTTAGTAAAGCATTTTCGGGACATTGCGAAGGAAAAATTTTCAGGAAGAGAACCTTTCATTAAGAACTTAATTAAACATATACCAAAACTGGTATCCAAAGAGGATAATTGTAATCTCAATAGACCTGTAACTAAACAGAAGATAAGTGAAGTCCTCAAGGAAATGCAAAATGGCAAGGCAGCAGGTCCATACAGATTTAATGTGGATTTCTTCAAAGCCTGCTTGAATATTGGTAATAGGGATATTGTCGAGATTTTCGAAGACTCCAAGGTAGAACAAGACCATTTTGAAAGCTCACAATACCTCCTTTATTTCCCTTATTCCAAAACAGGATAATGCTCAAACACCAGAGAGATATAGGCCCATCGCCTTATTCAATGTTGTCTACAAGATAATTTCCAAGGTTGTGGCTAACAGACTTAAACCTGTGTTGCCAACGCTCATCTATGGGGAACAAACAAGGTACGTAGAAGGAAGACAAATTCTGGACAACATAATTCAAGCTCATGAGGTGGCTCACTCGTTAACTTGCAACAAGAGAGCGGGCATGATCATTCAACTAGACATAGCCAAAGCATATGAAAAAGTAAATTGGATTTACATCAAAAAAGTGCTCACAGTGTTTGGTTTTGATCATAATTGGGTCAGATGGGTCATGGCCCTTGTGACTTCTTCCAACTTTTCTATTTTATTGAATGGATCTCCTTCTGAAATTTTTCTCCCTTCCAGGGGTCTTAGATAGGGAGATCCACTTTCTCCTTTTCTCTTCATTGTCATGATGGAAGGGCTGGGGTGGTCCATCAAGCATGTAAGAGAAATGGGAAAAATTCAAGTACTCGAACTTTCGGAGAATGGGCAAGTTCTGACCCATCAACAGTTTGTAGATGATACCATGTTACAAGGAATTCCCACTGTTAAAGAAGCACTTGATTACAAACAAATTTTGAATGACTTCGCGAAGGCTACAAGTATGGAAGTAACCAAATCAAAAGTCATTTTCTTTAACACTCATATTGCCATCGAGAGAAATGTCTCTAGAATTTTAGGCTTTCAAAGAGAATCCCTTCCCTCTAAGTATTTAGGAGTTCCTCTTACAGCTAAACCCCGTCACAAGAGTATATGGGATCCTCTAGCAACTAAAATGCAAGACAAGGTCAAGAAATGGACAAACAGATCTTTAAATTTAGCTCGTAGACTCGTTCTTACTAAAGCAATTCTCCAATCGATCCCAATCTTTATGCTATCAGCCCTCCTAGCTCCAATAGAAGTCTTACAACAATTTCAGAATATTCAATGAGATTTTCTTTGGGGCAAAAAGGAAACAAGGAAAAAATGGGCTTTAGTCTCATGGGAAAAGATCTGCAAACCCAAGAACTAAGGAGGCTTGGGTTTGGACAATCCTGAGATTCTCAACAAGGCTCTTGGAGCAAAACTTTGGTGGAGGTAGGTTAAGGATCCTAAAGCTCAACGGGCAAGCATCTAGAAAGAAAAATATGCCAATGCCTGGCCGGCTTCTGAAATCATACGTATGACAGGAACAGTAAAAGGCTCCCCCATATCGAACAAGGCCTGGGAGAATAGAGAAATGGTTCAAAAAAATAGTTTTTGGGAAATCAGAGAGGGAGATCTAGCACTTTTCTGGGAGGACAAATGGCAAGAAGAACCTAATCTACTGAAGGAAGAATTTTTAGGCATCAAGCATGAGACTTACCATCAAGGTTTAGTAAAGGTGAAACACTTTTGGGAGAATCCACATAATGTTGGAAAATGCAGAATTTGGAAAAAAATACAGGGCAGAGAGGATAGGATCCTCAATAGTAAAGCAGAGTCCCTTAAGAGAATGCTAGATCAGAGAATAATTTTAGTAACAGAAGGGTAGGACCAACTGAGATGGGGTAACAACAAAGAGGGAAACTTTAATATTAAGGAAGCTAAAGGTTTTCTCCTTGATCAGGAACTCCAAGCTCCAAATAAAACTTGGCAGAAGATTTGGAGACACAAAGGTTGGATGAAAATCAAACTCTCCATGTGGTTAGTTCACCACAGGAAAATTTTAACTTGGGACAATCTTAAAAAATGGGGCATGCTAGGACCCTCCAGATGTCATCTCTGTGAGACCCATGAGGAGACTATCGAGCATCTTCTCAACAGCTATATCTTCAGCAACAGGATATGGCATTTTTTTACCAACATCTTCAAACAATCTGATAGAGACAAAGAAAGTATTACTAACACTCTTAACAATTGGAGGAATAATTTTTCTGATAATGAAGTTCTCAATTAAGCCTGGGATCTCTTGCCAAGTTTCATTATATGGAATGTGTGGAAAGAAAGGAACAAAAGAATATTCAAAGAGGTAAAGACTACCCCACTTAGCCTAGTGAAGCTGATCGTAAAATAACTTAAGGAGACAGTTAGCACCACGGTTAGGAATCTCCCCAAAAATCCTCCCTCAGTAGAAGAGTTAAGAATCCTTGAGCTGTTAGACATGCAGGAGCATATTCCTCAAGGTCTAGACAAGAAAGCAAGCATGAGAGATAAGGTGGAGGAATTCTGGCATCCTCCCCCTGAAGGTTTTTTAAAGTACAACATTAATGGAGCTTCCAAAGGCAACCTGGGGGTGGCTGGCTTTGGGGGAGTTTTAAGGGATGATACAGGTAGCATAATCTCCCTCTGCCATGGAAACTTAGGAAAAGCCACTAACAACATCGCAGAACTAATGGCCTTGGAAAAATGCTTATAATTTTTGATATAGAAGAATTGTCAAAATGTCATAATAGAAGCAGATTCAGAGTTAGTCATAAACGCAGCCAAGAGAATCAATAATGGAACAGGGTTGGAAAACGTCACAAAACACTGGAGGTTAACTGAGGTTCTACATAGCATTCAAGTACATCTACAAGAACTTCATACTCCCAGATTTATTCATGTGAGGAGAAAGGCCAACAAATTTGTAGACATTCTAGCCAATCAAGGTGTCAGCTACAAGGACAGTTCAATTTTAAGGAGGTGGAGCACAATGGTGCAGATCAATATGAAAAAACTCTGTCATAATCAAGCGGAGGAGGACAAAGAAGAGTATAGAAGCAAAAATATAGAATCCAACTAGTTACGGACAACGGCCAGAGGGCTTCACAAGGTTGGCTAGAAAGCTATAGGATGGGAGGTAAGCCAAGGTTAGCGGCAAAGTTGACCACGATCAGGAATAGTCTCCGCAATTGGTGATAGAGTTTCCCTGACTGAAGAAAGCAACATCTAAAACATCTGCATCACCCAATTTTTTCAATGGCTAAAGTCAATACTGCCTCTGGAGCGATTTTGAAGTGATCGCATCGCTTTTATGTCAAAAGCGGTTTTAAATTTTTGGCAGTGATGCCATAGAGAGCATGACACGTGGTGGAGGGCCCGATCCAAAAACCACTCTCCCCTCTCGCTAAAGGTCGACGACTTTGGACACGTGATTTTCAGCTCAGTCATCCTATGGAGCGAGGAAAATCAATGCTCAGGGATCGAACGAGCAGTTTGGTGGGGCCCCCATCGCACACTAATGTCCGGCATTCTTGGTGGGTGTGATATGTCCCTTGACCGTAAGATCCAATTTTGTAAATCAACAGTAGTGATAGGTCGAGTAGGTTGGAGGCGATGCCAATTAAGTGGCGTGCTTCTTTCCTTTGCAATTTTGTTCGGAGGTGTTGGTTAAGGCCCGACGTTCATCACTATAGATTCTGGTGAAAGATTTGTTTTTTGGCGTGTTTTGCGTGGGCCCCTCTTTGTTGTATGGTTTCTTTGGGGCATGGTTCTCTCCATGTCTTGGAGGGCCAGTGGGGAAATTTTATCTTTTTCTCTGGTTTGTCCACTATTTAGGTTCAATTTTGGCTTTTTCCTGTTTAGCCTTGGTGTGTTGAAAGGTAAGTTTTTTGTGCCGAGTCTTTGCCTTGACCCGTTCTCGGTTCCTTTGGGGGGCAGATCTCCTTCGCCACTTTTATGAGTGGATTTTTG
>APFE031434004.1:0-18889 GCA_000404065.3 Pinus taeda
TGGAGCAAAGCAAACAGAGCATTGCCTCTGTGTCTTGTATTTTGATGGTTTTGGTATTTATCCATCTCAAAGAAGCAAAAAAAACACCCAACAGTTATATCGTTCAACTGCATACAATCTTCAAGAGCATCAATTTGTATTCCCTTGAATGGCCCCCATCCAAGACGAGAAATTATTTGAAACGCTTTCTGTGCTTCGATAACGCTCAGCCTGATAGACGTCCCGGCGAGATCTGCGGAAGTTGCCTGCAACGATCCCGGTAACAGGCTCGACATCGTGGAAACACAGAATTTTGGATCCAGCGTTGCGTCGCAGGCAGATTTCAGAGAAAGGTAGTCCGGCTGTTCATTGCTCTCAATTTTAACGAACATAAGACATATGATAAAGAGAACCAAAGCCGTATGCCTAAACCTAAAGGCCATTGCCGAATGCACTTGTCTACTTTTAGCTTCACTGAATCACTAGACTGCTGTGTCTCACTCTCTGAGTTTCACCCATATATATAATATGACCTCAGTCGCTCAACGTTTGTAACGCGGCGTCGACGGTGGGAAATTTCGAGCCGAGATCGTTCAATGATTAGATGTATTGGAAAGCACAACGTGGTCCGTTGTTTACAGTTTGCAAAATCCAGACTTAGAAATGGAGTTCGAATGACTTGCAGTATTCAGTTCATACCGGACGGACATTAGTCGACGACTTTACAAACTGTAAAGCACCGCTCTTGTGCTACCGACGAAAAGGTTCACCGCCCCTCATCGAATATAGAAGGTTCGGAAACCTGCACGAAACCATAATAAAGAATTCAGAAGACGCGGAATTGATGTCATGTCTACACGTAGATATAGACTTAATCATCTGGATTCCGTTACTAGACGTGTATGATTAAAACACGAAAGTGGAATTGGATTCCCGTTACTAGAAGCATGTTATCGAAACTGTAGCCCATTATTAAAACACGAAAGTTGAATGGCATTCCCGTTGCTAGAAGCATGTCGTCGAAATACGAAATTATATTGAGTGGCAAATGTTAATCATCATTCACCATGTTCACTATCCGCTAATAGCATGGATGAGAATAAAATGATATTTAATGATAGGGTGAAAAGATAGTTAGCTAAGTTTTATATACTGACTCAATTGGTGATGGAAGTAATGTGAAACTTTAAAGATTTGAGAGATTTAAGGTTCAAGTTTTTTTAGTTGTCACTTTGTTTATAAAGAGGAGGACAGGGCTAGAACATCATAGGTTTACTAATAGTTATGTTTTACTAGCAATTTTCCAACCTATAAGTGTAGACTCCCAAAGAAATTAACAATATACTAAAAAAAAGCATTCAGATCTCCTACAGAAACAAGCCCATTCCCTCTTCCTTAGAAAACCCTTGGCTCCGGCCCCAAAAGCAGTTACAATGTTCCACTGCATTTGCCCCTTTGACAAATCCCCTAACTTTTAGGATTTATTCCCTAATCTAAAGTAAACTCTAGTTGCGGGGATCCAATGAATCTCCACACATTTATGGAGTCACAATGCATCATCTTCCCCTTGTTTTTAAAATTATGAACATTTAGGTTCAAAGGAATCCAATTTAGTAAACCTAATGAGTTCCTCTTCAATGATCCAAGTGTTTCAGATCTCCAAAAAAAAACAGGCCCATCCCCTGACCATAAAATCCTCTTTTCTTCCTTGTTGTCTTCCTTAAAAAAACCTTGTCTTTGGCCCCAAAAGAAGTTACAATGTTCTACTGCTTTTCCCCCTTGACAAATCCCCTAACTTTCAAGATTTATTCCCTAATCTAAACTAAGCTCTACTTGCGGGGATCTAATGAATCTCCACACGTTTATGGAGTCACAGTGCATCATCTTCCCCTTCCTTTTAAAATTATGAACCTCTAGGTTCAAAGGAATCCAGGTTAGTAAACCTAATGTGTTCCTCTTCAATGATCCAAGTGTTCTGTGAATCAGGAAACCCCTGCCATTTTACTAGATATAACTTACAATTTTTTGATCTTATGGTAGTAGCTTTGGTGGCTACTCCTTTCTCAACACATTCCTTCCTTTTTTGCGGTAATTACCTGTTCCATTCTTTAAACACTTCTTCCTCTGTGGTTTCTTCAACCCTTGCATGATAGTAATATATATTTGTAACATTAAAGAAGAGACTAATGTAAAATTGTCTATGTAGGTAACTTAGATACACATTTTTATTGATTCATTTGAGGGTTTTTCATGGACCTGTCTTCTTTGATTTCAATTTGTGGTATGTTCCTTTAGGGAACCTCTCCTTTCGTAGGTAACCTGTTCACCTTCTTGGTACAACTTTTCTCTCCAATGCAAATATGATTTTATGTTGTACACTAATTTGTGTTTTGTAATTTTTATCTCATTGCCTCTTGCATATCATGCATATACATTACTAAATCTTTGACATTTTGACTAACTCATTCTCCTTTGGGAAGATCAATTAGATTTAGTATTGTGTCTGAGTTATCTCCATAAACAACCCAAAAGGAAGACTTACCTATAGACCTTTTAATGCTAAAATTGAAAGAAAATTCATCTTATGCCAAAATTAAGTTCCATTGCCTTGGATTTTCTCACACTAAGCGTGAAAGCATATCCCCCAAGCATATGCTCAATACTTCTATTTGTCCATTAATTTAAGGATGATAGGCTGAAATATGTTGGAATTTGTTGTCAAGCTTTCGCCACAATATCTTCCAAAAATGGCCTAAAAATTTTGAATCTCAGTCACTAGTGATGAACTTGGATAGTCCATGTAGGCACACTATCTCCATGAAGAATAATTCAACCACCTTTCTTTCATCATTTGTTTTCTTAGAAAGAATGAAGTTGGTCATTTTGGAGAATTTTTCCACCACCATGAAAGCAAAGTCATTTCCTCTTTGAGTGTGAGGTAACCCCAAAACAAAGTCCATGGAGATGTCTGTCCATGGCCCTTCTAGTACTGCAAGGGTTTATACAATCCCGAGTTTTATTATCCACCCATAGCAATTTGGAAAATTTTGCACGAAGAAACAAATATACTGACATTCTTCCTCAACTTAGGCCAAAAATATTTCTCACTTACTAGGTTTTAGGTTTTGTCCCTACCAAAATGACCACCCAATCCACTCAAATTGTTCCCTTCGCAATCCTTGAGGAATGAAAAGTTGGATTCCTCTAAACAGAAATTCATGAGCTAATAAATAATGTCTAGAAAGACTTTTTCCTACATTTACTTGACTATCAAGAGATTCAATTATTTGGTTGAAATAGGGCTCTGAAACATATTCTCCCTTCATTTATTCAAACACCACAAACTTTTTGTTTATAGTGACAAGTAGGTGATGTCTCCTACTTAAAGCGTTTGCTAGAACATTAGTTTCTCACTTATATGTTTTCTATTTTGTTTTTTTTTTCACAAGAAAAAAACACTATCTTTTCCAACTTATATGTTGCACTACAAATGTATAACTCTACATAAAGGAGACCCATTTATGAAGATTATGGGACATACTAGCTTGAGAATTTATATATTCCATTGCTTGATTGACAATTAATAGGATAAATTGAAGATGTAAGAGGTAGTGTCTCCATTATTTCATTGTTTGAATAATTGCATATAGTTCTTTATCATAGGTGCCATACCTTCATTTTGCATCATTTAATTTATCACTGAAAAAGGAAACTAACTGGCCTTCTTGTATTAGGACCCCCTTATTTACAACGACTGAAGCATTGCATTCAATGGTAAAATTCCTTATAAAAATATGGTAGCTAAAATGGGGGCCCCATTCACTTTTCTTTTGATATTTCCAAAACTCCTTTCAGCTTCCTTATTCCATGAAAATGACTTTCCCCTCGTACAGTCAAGTAAGGAAACACTTATCCCACTGAAAATTTTGGTAAATTTCTTGAAAATTTAACTTGCCGATGTAAACTCCTCACATCTGTAATGCTTTGAGGGGTAGGTCATTCTAATATGGCTCTAACCTTTTGTGGGTCCATACTCACTCCATTTGCAGAAATTATATTCCCAAGGAAAACTAATTTGTGTGTATAAAAATCACTTTTCCCAATATTTGCAAACAATATTTCTTCTCTAAGTGTATCAAACACTATCTTTAAATGATTCAAATGTCTTCTAGGTTTTTGCTAAAAATAAAATTATTGTGAAAATATATAATGAGAATTTTCCCGATGTAGGGTCTAGATACCTAGTTCATAGTTTGCATAAAAGTGGTAGAAGCATTAGATAATGCAAACATCATAACTAACCATTCATATGATCCATATAAGGTTTTGAAGATTGTCTTCCATTCATCACCTTCTATGATTTTGAGCTTGTGCAAACGGTTCCTTAAATCCACCTTAAAGAATATTTTTGCACCAACCAAGTAGTCTAAGATGGAATCCATATGAGGTACTGGATATCTATACTTCATTGTAATTTTGTTGATATGTCTAGAGTCAATGCACAACCTCCATTTGTCCTCTTTCTTAGTTCATAGAAAAGTAGGAGTGGCATTGTAATGGACCCCAAAAGTACAGTTAATTTTTTTCCTTCGTGTTGTCTAAATCTTGGCAACGAAATAGTACTTCAAGGGGTTGTAATTTAACACTTTCATACAAGCTTCTTCATTCTCCAAAACTTCTTTTGTAATGCTTGGACAAACATTGAACACTAAATTTTAACATAATTCTCACTTTATAGTACAAACCTATTGAACTTCCTATAATATCTTTCCCCAAGATTAGGATTTGAATGTTAAAGCACTAGACAAAATGATATAGTTTGGCTTTCCCCTTGTTAAATCTCGTGCTTAATTATTTTTTCGATGGTCGTTTATGGTTAGGCCATTCCATGGCATAAGTTTTCATATACATAGTCTATTTATTATTTAGGGTTACAAACCTACATGAATACGTTTCCTCCATATACCCCTTTATATTTACCTTACATTCTTTGGTTATTTCTTGGTTTTTTTCTTTGAGGTTGGGGTTTCAAAACCAAAACTCTAGCATCTCATGGCTTATTTAACCATCGCTAATCCTTGACATAAATATTTTGATTAAGACCATGGTTATAAATGTTGTATTTGTCTATTCTCCTTATATCAATTTTTTTTTCCATTCATATGATTTTAATCCCTACTTGAATTTTTTTAGTTTAGCATTTTATTTGCAACAATTTTAACATATTTTTTAATATGTGCAGTGAAATGACATTGTTCCTTGGACATAGATTCTTCCTTAAGTAAATTGGGTATTAAATATTTTATTGATTTCTTTAGTTAGGAGTTTTTTTCTTTGTACCAACCCCCACTTATAATTTTGTTTTCATGGAAATTCATAGGTATAGTAAGTCTCTCATGTATTTTGAAAGTTTCTCCTTTGTACATGTTGTGGATCCTTCTAGTACTTGATGATTTTTTGGCTCCTTCTCTCCAGGTCGGGTGTTCCTAAACTTTTGGTCACTTAGGTATGTGGTTGACTCTTTTTAAAAATACAAGAGACCATTGTTCTAACTTTAGTTTAGTTAAGAAGAATGTTGCAACATCCATGGCGAAAATTCCATGTAATAAAAGTTAATAAAGGCAAAATAATAGTCACGGTTGATGGGACACTTATTCCAAGAGGAATGTTAGGCAAGACATCATAGTGTGGGTGTTCATTTGGTTATTAATGGCTAAGGAAATTGCCAAAGCTAATGGCTAAGGATTTGGAAAGGAAAAATGGCATTTTAGCACATTTATTTATGAGAATAATGGAAATTAGGAGAAAAGGAAGGTGAAAGGTCACTGGTTGCATGTGAGGAGGAAAATAATGGAAAATGAAGAAAATAGAGGCCTCATTCATAAAAAGGTTATGAGGATTGGTTGGTAACCTTTTGTCTATTCAGTTTTGGAGCTCTCTAATTATTCTGTCTCTCTCTCTCTCTCATATTCTTGGAGATAGGTTTTTCTTGGAGCACTATTGGAGGGTGTGGCATACTTGGATTTTTGGAGTAAGAAGGCAAAAGAAGAGGAGGAAAGTGCAAGAGGACATTGAGATCAACACCTACAACAATATTTTCTTGTAGGTACTGAGTTGCATGTTGGTTTTCCTCACTATTTTGGTCATGCATGGCATTTGCATGTGGTTTTTTTATTGTGATTTATCATGGGCATGGAGGATGGTCGAGATTGATAGTGGATTGCTTAGCCTTTCCATTTCTTGGATAGCCATGGAGATTGTGGGTTTATTTTCATTGTTTTGTTTTGGTTGGTTCTCATGTTTCCTTAGCTTGGGTTGAGTTATTAGTCATGGAGCCTTGGTTGGAAATATGCTCTGGAGCCTTGTAACATATTGGGTTGAGTTACTAGTCCCGTAGCCTTGGTTGGACAAATGCTCTGGAGCCTCATAAAATTTGTGGGTTGAGTTACTAGTCCTCGAGCCTTGGTTGGACAAATTCTCTGGAGTCCTAGAAGGCTTGGACAGAGACTAATCTTATGATGGTTTTGTGATGTTCGATTGTGAGGTGGAATCACTATTTGATGGGTTGAGGTGGTTGACCTGGAAGCCATGGATGGTTTTGGATTGATGTATTCTATGAGATCCCACATTCATGCTTGGGATATGGCATATGGGTGAATAATTGAAGAGATATTTGGCTCATCCATTCTACAGTTAGGTAGAACATGGATTTCCCAGCCCAGGTTTGGATTTCACATCATCAATATGAGGTTATTTCTCATTGTATTTCTATGAGTAATATATTGGATTATATGTGGTTTATATGGGTTTGATTTCATTGGTATTTTCATTGCTATTATGTTGGTTATGTAGGTGTTTTATATCAGTATTTATGTATGGATCTCATCATGTTTTTACTGGTAATGAATGAACAATGTATCTATGACTTAATTAATGAAATGGAAGTTGAGGTGTTGAGTCATCAACGCTACTTAGCGATTCTCAGTTAAGTATGAGACCCTTATGCTCAGATTTGTTATTTACACCTGTAGAGTACATATTTGTGATATGTTTGACGAAATATCTATCATGGCTAGTAGAGGTCCATTGAAGGTCTTATTCAAGTGATTTCATTTATACTGTCATTTCCTTGTTATTTTACTGTTCTGGAGCTTGATTCAATTCGGGGAAGTGACCTATGCTCTACGCCTGAAAAATTAGTTCAAATGTTGGGGATGTTGGCACAACAATGACAAAAAGAGTCCATGGACACTGGCTTATACACCTTTGAGAGCATCTAGAGGTCCCTAAATGATGGCATGCCCATAGCATAAGAGCGTCCAGAGGTCAAGTGGTCCAAAATCTTAATGGGACCTAGGGGTTGATTGGTAGAAAAGTTGGATTAGTTCCTAAGGGTCCTAATGTTAATGTTCAATGTGTGTATGGTGTGTTTCTGTCGGCTCCACTTCCTTAACGTGACTTAGGAGGTCGAACCATATCATAGTGGCCTCTCGTCGCATGTTTACCTAGGCTGGCCGGTTGCTTGGGTAGATGTGAGAGGAGGGTGTTATAAATGTTACCTTGAGTGTGAGTTTATGGTTAAAGACAATTTTTCCTTACTTGTGACTATTAAAAATGATCATGACCAAAACTATTTGGTCATAGGGTACTAATATTGTTACTTGGGTCTTTTCGACCAATTTTGTATAACATCTATATATTAATTTTTAAGAGCATATTGAATATTGATCCTTTGTTTGAAAATTTAAAAGGGTGGATACAAAAATTTGCATTTTCTTTCTTTAAAAATTACCATTCGCATAAATTTATTTATATGGTTGAGTTAATTTTTCAAGACATGTATTTTGAATAAAATTCTAGCTTAATAGCTATAGGTTAACCATACCCACTGTTTGGTTTCTTTATCATTTATTTCAAACTATAGTGGATAACTACCTTTCCTTTTTTGTTCATTCAAATTATTGACTTATCCTTACCAAATATCTCTTATAGATAATTCTGTTATTCTCTTAGGATTTATTTTAGATATAACTTTTGTCCATACCCTTTATAATTAAAATTTATTTAGCCTAGAATCGTAGCCCCACCTTTACTCTTCTCTAATGTATTAGGTCAACTTGACCTTACCATTAAGTTCCATTAGTTTTTATGTTTATAATTTTTTTTCCCTCACTCTATTTTCATACAAAAGTTGGATTAATTCTTTGTTAGCACTTTGTAACTCCTCCAGGTTGAGGAGAGGAACTAAAAGGTAACCACAAGCCACTTTAAAACTGAAATCTAGCCCTTCCAACTTTAGAGAGGTCTCTCTGTGTATGAATATTTAGTCTTAGGTCTTAGTCTACGTATTAAGTTCATAGAGGAATAGTGTTAAAAGTTTGATAGTAGGGAAGAAGGAAAATACATTTGGCATGGAGTCATATTGAGGTAATGATTTTCAGTGATATGAGGGGGAAAATGAGGAATACTTAGATAGGGGCAAGGTATGCAATCATTCTCGTGTTTTTTATCAAATTTCATTGTATATGGGTGAGAACAGGAATAGTGGAATTGATAACATCTAAAACATCTAACTGCGAATGAATTCTATATATTTCAATGGAAGAAAAAAATTAAATGTTCAATAAGCTATAACAAAGCACCTAAAAAGTGAATTCTAAAACAAATTTTGCTTAATTAAACATGAATACATTACATTTCAAGCATGCTTGTGAAAATAGAAAAACTCACATACACAAGAGAAAACATCACCATCAGAAATTGACACATGAATCCTTGAAAAAGCAGACCTCAACGTTCATCATTTGCTGAAAATTTTTAAATGGAAATGTACAATCCACAATGTTTTATTTCTTTAACCCTGACCAACCAACCCTTTTCACACTAAAATTCATGAAAATATATACAATTATCTCATCCCTAGACTTAGGGGTTGAGCTCAACCATTTCCCCAAAGATTTAGTCAGTTACATTAGATTTAGAAATTGTCTGCTAGGAAATAGCGATTGAATTTGTGGAAGATAGGAGTCAAATATTAGATCATATATCTTGAGCCATGACATTTGTTACAAAGACAAAGAATTTACTTTTTATATGTGCTTTTTATTGAGAGAAGCCTAAGTTTTCGAAAATTATTCTCCCACTCAGAATATGTACCCAAAGATCATGAACGAGGTTTTATATTTGGCTCTTTCGTTACAAAAACCTCTTTTTCCTTTTTAAAATCCATTTTCAGTCATTCAAAATCCGATTTTGAATTTAACTACTAAGAAAGTAAAAAATGCAACAAATCCCCTGTAGCAAAAGCACAATGACTGAGTGCGGTGAACTCATCTTCTGCATACTTAAGATCATCCCTATACTTCTCAATGTTCCAAGAAAGTATAAGACAACTCCCAAATCATCAGACACCCATTGGAAAATACCTGTCTAAAATGTAAACTTCCATTCATAAAGGTCACCAACTACAGTAGAAGCGTAGTGCCAAAGTGTAACAAATTTCATTTACATATGTTTGATTAGAATTTAGGGCCTGTGACCAAGTAAAACAGTTGGTAGATGATTTTGTTAACCTTAAAAAAATTCTTTCAACCCTCACATGTGCAAAGAAGAGCAATAACACTACTATTCCTACCATTTAATATCCTTTGACAATAGCACAACAAGAAAGTGCAACAGGTTAAAGGTTATGAGGATTGAAAGCTTTATTGGGTACTCTCCTTAATAGGTAAATATGAATCTATTAGTAGAAAACATGAATTATACTAGAAAATAGAAATTTGGAACCTAAGGATGGTCATGGTAGCAAGAAAAAATTTGATTTGTAGAAGCACAACTCAAAGGGAAAGCATAGGAACAACTTGTAATGATGATGATGTGATGGTTTGACCTTGCAACTGACTTGAAAAGACACCACTTGATTCGTCTCAATGATGAAAAAACTAAATCAGTTATTATCTTCACTCAAAATACTAATGGCTTGATCTCTAAGAGATCATAGACTTTAGAAAATGACCAAAATAATAAAAAGACTAAGCTTGACTTTGACTACTATAACATAGGGCACTAACATTCTCCATGCTCCATATAACAATTTTTGACCTTTCACTAAAGTATGTAATTATTTTCTATAGTACTTTTACACAATAAGAAAATACATGCTCTTACTCAAATACTTGCATCATAGTGTTCTCTACTCCATGTGTGTTGTTAGGTCCCTATACTACTAGTGTAACCCCTTATTGTCATTAGTACAACCCTCTTATTATACAGTTGTGCCCATGTAGTCCCCATATTGTTATTATTGTGAGCCATAGAATCCCACTATTGTTATTGTTGTGCCCTTACATTATTATTGTTATGTTGGCTGTGATTATATTATGACCCCTTAGACTCCTATATATAGAAAAGAGGTCTTGTCATTTACATCATCAAAGAATTGTTCATTCGTATAATGTAAAGGAGGTTTCCCCCTCGAAGAGGTTGATTTCTAAGGTGTTGGTCTTTCTTTTCTATCTTTTTGTGAGCAGGTTTCATAACATTTGGTATCAGAGCTTTGGATTCTAGGGTTTTTCTGCTCCACACAGGTCATTGTAGAATTTTCACTATAACGGTTTCTTTGCAACATTTCAGAAGCTAAAAACAAAACCCATTTGAGCCAAAATGGTTCTGAAGCTCGAGTCCGAGTTTCGGATTTTTTATCGCTATATTTTCAGAGATATGATCAGATGAAGTTATGGTTTTTGTAGACCCCAAATTACATCCCAAACAAGTGACCTTGGGAAAAAATGTCATAACTCTTTATCGGAGCATCTGATTCCCATTTCATAAATAGTGACAGAAGTCAGACGAAATTTGGTTTATTAGGTATCAGTTTCAGAACACAAGGTTGGAAACAGGACATGTGGCATGTCATACAAGTTCGTTCTACTGAACGAGTCTATAATTAGGTCATCCCAGGAGAGGGCATAATGATTTCTTCGGGAATCCAATTGTAATTAGACTTGTAGAGTTAGAAATAGGACTTAGAGGGCTATCACAAAACAAACTTGCAGAACTTAAAGATCCAAAATTACAGAGTTATAGTCATTTCAAGACCGGGCTCCTAAAATCCAGAAAAACAATATGAGGAAGTTTGATGCCAAGGATCCAATAAATTGGATACTACAAATGGGGCAATATTCTTGTCTACATGAGGTTCAACTGTTACAAAAGGTACATATTTCATCTTTATATTTAGAACTGAATCAATTTTTATGGTATAAAGGGCTTTGTTCTCGTAAACCACTTGTCACGTGGTCAATTTTCACAGAGGAAATGATATCACATTATGAGGATACAAAGAGAAACACCTTCTCTTAGCCAATTAATAAATCTCAAACAAAAGGGTTCAATGGTAGAGCACATTGAGGAATTTCAAAAATTGAATATAAGGGTAAATGATATTCCAGAGAAGCAGAGGATTGATGTCTTCATAGGGACTTTAAAGGATAACATTCAACATGAGGCTTGTCTTTGGGAACTTGATTCATTGGAGAAGGCATTTACGTTGGCAAGACAAATTGAAATAAAAATTATGGAACCAAGAAGTCCTACACTCAATATGGAAGCGTTTTTTCTCCTAGTCTTCCACAACCTACAAGGTTGACACCAAAACAAATTGGAAAGAGAAAACAACCTTTATTATAGTTGTGATAACAAATACACTAAAGGTCATAAGTGTGCTGAGAAGAAATTATTTTACATTGATTGTGAAGAGGATGAAGAAAAGGATAAAGAAACATCAAAATAAGAGGATATAAACTAGGAATCAACCTCACAGAAAGAAGAAATGAACTGACCATATATTTTAATGCATTGGTAGGAATTATCACTCAAACTCTCAATATAGAAGGATATATCAAGAAGAAAACGGTTCAAGAAGTGAAATATCACATCGAGCACCAAGAAATGAACCCAACCATATATTGTAATGCATTGGAAGGAATTACCACCACTCAAACTCTCAAGATAGAAGGACATATCAAGAAGAAAAAGGTTCAATAAGTGAAAGATCACATCAAGAATCAAGAAATGAATCTGACCATATCTTGTAATGCATTGGTAGGAATTACCACTCCTCAAACTCTCAATATAGAAGGACATATCAAGAAGAAAAAGGTTCAAGCAGTAAAAGATCACATCGAGCATCAACAACAATTTCTCGAACTTTTAAAGGATAACACCACTTTGGAGCAAACTCAAAAGAAACAAGAGGAAAATCAACATCGTTGTGAAAGAATTTTTTATGTAGGTGATTGGGTATTTTTACGGCTACGTCCATAAAAACAAATGTCCCTCAATAAAGCTAAGAAGGATAATAAATTATCACCAAATTACTATGGTCCTTACAAGGTGATGCAAAAGATTGGTACTATGGAATACAAATTGGAGCTTCTTGCATCTCCCTGAGTTCCCCCAGTTTTCCATGTTTCATGCTTAAAGAAGGCTATAGGTGACAAGCTCCCAGTTCAACCAATATTTCCAGAACTTGATGAGGAAGAAAAAATCATATTGGAACCTGAAGCAATCACGGAAACAAGAACCCAACAACCACGAAATCGATGAATTTCAGAGTATCTCATCAAGTGGAAAAACTTACTCGCTGAAGATTCCACATGTGAGGACGATAATTTTATATAGAAGCATCTAGAACTACTCAAGCATTGAGGACAACACTTTTTGAAGGAGAGGGGCATGTTAGGTCCCTATACTACTATTGTAACCCCTTATTCTTATTAGTGCAACCCCCCTATTATATTGTTGTTCCCATGTAGTCCCTATATTGTTATTATTGTGCCCCATAGATGGCGACTATTGTTATTGTTGTGCCCTTACATTATTATTGTTATGTCAGCTCTGATTATATTATGACCCCTTAGACTCCTATATATAGAAAGGAGGTCTTGTCATTTACATCATCCAAGAATTGTTCATTTGTATAATGTAAAGGAGGTTACCCCCTCGAAGAGGCTGATTTATAAGGTGTTAATATTTCTTTTCTATATTTTTGTGAGCTGGTTTCATAACACGTGCACAAAATACTTATAACATTTTCAAATATTGGAACAAAATAAATTCTATTTTTCCTTTTTACTTGCATGCATCTTCAAAAAATGTACAAACTATAATAATAATATTCCTACTCAAATCATTAACCATAAATCACTTTACAAGTAACAATTACTTAAAATATAGGTTATTCAGAGTACCGATTGTCGAAAAAATATGAAACATAATGTTGGAGTTGCAATGCCCCTCCCAACCTTGACTCCTCATCTTGGATGAGTCCCCCTCAGCTTTAATGGATTGTCGGTCAGCCTAAAATTCTATTATTTTCTTTTCTTTTCCCCTTTCTATCGACTATAACTCCTCTACTCTAGCTATGCACCATGTGAGTCTAATTGCAGTATATGATAGAAGGTGTTGAGCCTCGTTATTGTAACAAGAATGTTGCATCTCTCAAATTTACCAACTTAAATTATCAACCTGGGGATCGTACAAACTAAAGAGGTGTTACCCCTATATGTGTAGCATGTAAGTTGTCATTATTTCGTTGATCTGATGTAATGAAGTGAATATCATGAAATCAAATCCTAAACAAGTTGCAAAAATGGAAATGTTACTACATTTGAAAGATGGAAATGATGCTTGCCCTAGTTGCATAAATGTAAATATTAGGTCATTTGCAGAAATGTAAATTCTATGGTACTTGTAGTAATGTAAACACTATCATAATTGCAAAATATAAAAGTTGCATTGAAAATGAAACCTAACCTACGGAATGGAAATAATGATATTTTTAAATAAAATCCTAAAAGAAGCATGAGTCCAAGAGAAACGGTCCTAGTCTACCTTGCATAGGTAAATGAGCATGAAATCAACCGTTAATCATTGTATTCAAAGTGATTATCTTTAGTGCCAAAGTTCACGAGGAATTTCATGAGGAAATCAAGAAAATCATCATTGTATCTTTAAATTCACAAATCTATCTACTAACCATAACTACAGAGGTTAATTGCAATGGAGAAGAGAAAAGGATTAGGAGATATTTTTTATTACTCATTCATGGTTTTTGGAGCCTGAGAGTCATTATTGAAGGCTAGGAGATAAAAATAAAGCTTCAAGGACAATTCTGGTCAAGTTTGGAGGGCTTTTACATGGTTCTACAACATGCTACATGATTGCTACATGATGCTACAAGATTGTCGTGTTTTGCTACATGATTGGATCCGTGAGCATTCTAAGGGTGGAAAAGGTGATATAAATGCGGGACATTGTAGTGGAAGGTAGGATAAGGTTTTATGTTTCCCTTTCCAATCTCAGTACCCTTCAGGGGCCCATCTTGCATAAGGAACCTTCAACAAACGAGAAATGTACTCTCGGTGAACAATGTTTTAGAGGATTTGTTGAGGTAGGAAGGAGCTAGTGGTAGAATAAGGAGTGTAAATGAAAATTCCAACCCTACAAATCAATAGTAGCACATGCACATGAAAAAAATATTATGATTTGTATACTTGAAAAGATTAAATACCTAGTCTCTCAGCTAGCCTGTACTCTGAGTTATCTCAAGAATGACCAAGAAAATCGAATGAAAATGAGATGGGGTAGTTTTTTTTATTAATTAGGATGTCATAGGACTCAGATATAGGTAGAATCACTCAAAAATACCCTTTTTAATGTGTGTTAAAAAATAGCAAAAAATTACTGCTCCAAAAACTAGAAATTCAAGAATCACTAAGCTAGTTACCCTACCAATTTCCTAACCTAATCAAGTGAAAATTATATGGGGTGAATTTTGTTATTAAATTAAATAATTTTAGAAATCATTCCAAGGGGAATCAACTCAAAATAGCCTCGTTAACATGTGCTTGAAAATAACAGAAAATTACTACTATTTTATTACACGAGACTTAATGAAATTCTAGATTTGGGAACTAGTAAACCAATGCAAGTAACTCAATGATGAATATGATTTTTCAAATATTTTATAAGGATGCATCATGATTGTGACTCTATAAGTAACCTATAATAATAATAATAATAATAAATAAAAATAAATAATAAAATAAAATAAATAATAAAATAAAATAATAAAATAAAATAAAATAAAATAAAATTACTTCAATAATTTAACCAATATGACCTACACCAAAAGAAGCATGAATAGTAAATATAGAAATAAGAGATGCAAGTGAAAAATACATTCAAAGGGAATAAATAAATTCTACAACATGGCTCTGAAGTTCCTCAAATGGACAAGACCAAGGATACTCAGATTCTTACCAGGAAAACCAAGCTTTAGAAGCTAAAAATGGCACCAAACTTCATTATTTGAATCAATCCAAGTACATCCTTGCTAGAAATGAAAGTGGAGGTGTTGAATAACAAGTTTTATCCATAAGAAGACTAATAAATATATGGTCGTAGAGGAAAATTCGAATTGGTACTTATACAAATAGATGGGTAACCATCCTCCTTGAAAGGAGGAAGACGTCCCCTCCCAAATACCTAAAAAATTGGATCTGGTTCCCAACACTAGGAATCTTCATTAAATGATAGGGAACACATTCCTAGATTTTCTCAGTCAATGGAGCTAAAACATTTGTCAATAATTTCAAGATATCCTATTCATTTATTATCCAATCTTGCTCCATCCTATAGTAGGGAGAAATTCCCTATATTATCTCATTAAGAATTGACTCAATATTCTCTCAATATTCTACAAACATAAATAATATTAAGCAGATAATATACAATTATCTCTAAACCTTTCTAAGAACATATTAAAGCTAAAAAAACATTATTAGGTGTAGAAGGAGAGATTTAATATAGACTTTATGTGCCCAAGAAAGGTTGGAGGGGCCTTAATTTGTGTCTTATTTAGAGGCCATCATACCCCCTATTGAAATTGTTGCTCATCCTATGAGAAACCTATCCATCTTTTTGCCCTGTTGTTCTTCTTTTATGCCTCATATGACTTTTCATGAAATTCCCTTCCTTAGCTCATTGTTGTTTGATGAAAATTACATATGATTTGGATGGCTTTTTGCATTGGATGACCTTAAAGGACAAAACTTGCCATGGTGGCAAGTTGTGCCTTATTTTCCTGTAGTTTTTCCCTCAGCCTCTTATTTGTAACTACAACTTATCCTTCATGACTAATTCCTTTAGCCTTGAGTTAGCCAATTGCTTACCCATTTGTTGCACCCTTTCCTCCATGAGTCCCGCATCCTCTACTTTCTTGGATTTCTCAATTTGCATCAATCATTGAGTCCTACCTCTCTCTTTTTCTAACTCAAACAAGAAGGGAATTGCAAATTTTGTAGGTATAATTCTTTCCCCTTCAATAAATTTGTAATAGGATCCAATATCAGGATGTGGAGTGGGCCCTTGGAGTCCTTGTGGACCTTCTCCTTCCCCTTGAGTTGTTTTTGTCCCTTCCTATAACACATTTTCTTCATCGTGTAAAAACTCTATTCTTTCTTGTAGTATCTTTGTTTTCTCATGTAGCATCTTTGTTTGCACCCTTTTCAATTTCCTTGCTTCCCAAGGCTCTAGTTGATCTAGAGATCAAAAATACGCTCAAACATGAAATTTCTCAAAATATCCTGTAACCAGCGCTAGATCGTATTTCTCGTCATCCTAATTACAACGACGCTTCAATCGCTTCAATAAGACATTGTATGAAGAAGTTATGAAATTATGAAGCTTTTGACCAACAACTAAAAAGTGAAGTAGAAGGGTTGATTGGGTTATGTTGTGGCCACCAACAACCCCCCTCCTTATGAAGTGTTATTGCTAATATTAAATAAGTGGGGACCCTCAGTAAAAATCTAAAAAATCAATTAGTGTTATATTTCCTTTTAGATGAAAATTACAACATCATGGACTTAGGAGAATATCTTTGAAGAATCTAAAAACCTAAGTTTCATAATGAACAAAGTAAATTCACTCCTTAAGGGATATCGCATCGCGCAAAGAATGATAGGGTGCCTTCTAATGAGTTAAACTGACAAAAATGCGAGATTGCGATGCAAAACTCCATCGCATCGCATACATTAAAGAAGAACTCACAGTAAAAACTTTAAAAATCGCCGATATGCGATACCGCATATCGCGCATCGCAAAAATCACATGAATTACACATAAGGATTATAACGATCTGCGATATTGCGATACTGTGATACTGCGACACTGCGAAGTTGCGATATTGTGATACTGCAAAGTTGCGATGTTGCGATATTGCGATACTGTGACCTTGCGATAAAACAACACGATGAAATTGCGATATTGCGATACTGCGATCTGCGATATCGCAAAGCAAAATCACAGAACCTCTCCATCGCAGTTGGTTTTGGCTCATTATTCGAGAAAAATTTTTCTAAGCCAAGAACTGGTCATGCATTTTAATACGAGTTAATGAGTTGTTGCCAGTTCTTAATGAAGTATGGTGTTGTGTTTTTCAAAGAAATAGTTCACGTAAGGTGGCATGTTTTGCATATATTCAGTATTTAAAGTTTTCCTGTCATTATCTTTTATCATTACTTCCACCTCAAATGTAAACTGCAGGAACGAAGGACAAAGCGTTATTCAAGGAAGTATGCATAAAACTATGAAGAGGAAAGGCAATACTCAATGTTCATTTCGGAAGGCGCACCGAATCCACTTAAGGGAGAGAAAGAGCTGCAGAACTCTTCTAGGGCATCCATCACAAATTTCTCATATACAAACATGGTTGAATGGGTGTTGAACGATTCTGATACCAGAAACAGACAGTTTAATTATCAGGGTGAAGAGCTCACGGAATCACTAATTTTACAAATTTTGAGCTTTATACGCAATGAGAGAAAAATCCGCAAGAGGCAAAAAATGCATCAGGGAAGCCCGGATCAAGAAAAAGAGGCAGTTTCCGATGCGCGATTAGTGCTTAGCGCTAATCGTGCATCGCTGAGGAAACTTGCTCGAAAAGGAAGGCTCCTAGTTACTCAGTCACCTGCAAGCCCCGAAAATTGCAAGAAAGCAACGATAGAAACAAATTGGAAACAGAAGACTAAAGGAAAAGCATAAGCAGTCCAAGGGTTAACCAAGTTGAAATGGGATTATTATTAGGTATACATGGTAATGCCACATAGTTATTGGATGAATTTCAAGTATATCATCAATTTTACTGAGAAGATAATGCCAGCTCTTGTCGATTTTGTTTGCTTAACTCAACCCAAGACGGAAGACAGTTAGCCGACTCCACTCAGGAAAATATTGAATGCTTGCGACGTTAAGGAGCAAATTTAGAAATAGTTAGATATTAGATTTAATTTTAGAAATAGTTTTGCTTAGAAAGAGGATGGTCATTTAAACCGAATCCTAAATTTCTGTAAATAAGTTATTTAGTTAGTAGTATTTAAACCCTTCTCATGCATTTAGAGAAGGGTCCATAAATTTATCAAAAACTTGTCCTCAGAACATGCACTTTTGCACCCTCAAAGGAGGTTTTGGTGAATGAATGGAAAAAGGTTTATTTGATATTTGCATTTGATATCTGCTACTGATGTTGCACTTCTGTACTCTTAGTAGATGTTAAATCAAGGAGAGATAAATCAATTGTCACTTGAAGCTCATGATTAGGACTAGTTATAAATGGTACTTTTATCTCTTAACCATTTCTGCTTATGCGTTAAAGTGATATTCAGTTTTCAGTTGTTTATATATTACAACATGGATGCCTGAGTTATCATTTGGCACTTTTGTACGGTGATAACTATTTGTTTATGTTTAGTGTATGAATAGCTCATTTATGCGATAAGTTTTCACAACTCTTTCGTCTAACTTCTTATACGAAGTAGTTCATCTTTATTGAATTCTTTTCTTATAA
>APFE031434009.1:0-15619 GCA_000404065.3 Pinus taeda
TTTGTATGTTGATGATCTATTGTATATGGGTAGTAGTTCTAAGATGAATGATAAATTCAAAGCTGCTATGATGAATGAATTTGAGATGAAAGATCTAGGCATCATGAAATATTTTCTAGGAATGGAGCTTTATCAAAGTAAGGATGAGATTTTCATTTGTCAGACAAAGTATGCACAGGATATGCTAAATAAATTTGATATGATTGATTGTAATCCATCCCCTACTCCAATTGCTCATGGAGAGGTGTTATGTAGAGATGACGGTGCTGATTTAGTTGATGAGAAAACTTACAGAAGTATTGTGGGGAGCTTGATATTTCTAACCCACACAAGGCCTGATATTACATATTCAGTTTCACTTGTTTCAAGATATATGACAAGTCCATCTGAAATACATATGAAGGCAGCCAAGAGGATTTTAAGGTATGTGAAAGGCACTCTAAATTTTGGTATTCAATACTACTCTTCTGAAAAGTTCAATTTTGTTGGATTTAGTGATTCAGATTGGGGAGGTAGTCTTGATGACCGTAAGTCCACATCTGGAAATTGTTTCTCTTTTGGTTCTGGTTTGATTACATGGAGCTCAAAAAAACAAAGCATTGTTGCCCTCTCATCTACAGAAGCAAAGTATGTTGCAGTTACCTCAGCAGGTACAGAAGCTCTTTGGCTCAGAAAAATTTTGGAAGAAATTGGAGAAAAACAAGTTCAACCTACAGTAATTTATTTATTGTGATAATGTAAGTGCCATCAAGTTAGCAAAGAATCTAGTTCATCACAGCACGACAAAACATTTTGACCTGAAATATCACTTCATTAGAGATTTGGTGCAGAAGAAGGATGTTGAATTAAAGCATATAATATGGTTAGCATCAACTAGCAGATATCTTCACCAAAGCAGTGCCAAAATATTAGTTTTTGGCAATAAGAGATAAGATAGTAAATCCTCATTAATCATTAAGGGGGAGTGTTAGAATTAATGCTTAATTAGTTATGTAATTAGCTTACAAAGTAGCCAACATATTTTGTGTTCTCTGCAAAAATAAAGCAGCAGATTGTTAGGGATTAAAGCATCAGATTGTTAGCAGCAGATTATTAGGGATTAAAGCAGCAGATTGTTACGGTTGTCAGTGATGCTAGAAAGTGCTAGAAATTAGTTGTAATTGCAGTAGAATTATTCCAAAGTTGATTTTAGTAATAGTTTTACTATTTAATAATGTAGTTAACATGTGAATCAATATATGAGAGTTGCAGCATTTTGTTTTGGCTCACACATTGGTCTTTTAATTGTTTTATCTATATTTTTTTATGTATTGTTCTTCATAGTTTTTTATGTATTGTTCTTCATAGTACTGTTAGCTTCTTAATGTGCTTGAAATAATTCATTTAATATTCAATAGTTTTGACCTTATGCTATTTCATTCAAACGCTATCACTCCATCCGTAAATCACATAGACCCACAACCATCCTGTTTGCCTATCATATCACGACCCCACCATTCATTTCGGGCTCACACATTGAACTCCCTCCACCTCACCTCTCATAGCCCACACTCCTCCCCATTCATTCATACCACCCACACTCCTTTTAGGCCCTCATTCACTCACTAAAGTTTATGAGGGAATGGGTGTCTTTAATACCGCCTACATAAACCACTCAAATTACCTTTTAGTATTTCTGGATTAGAAATCCCAAAGCCACAAACCACTCCATCCCTCAGTTTACCCCCACCTCACATCACCTCCACATCACTTTTCACCCACATCACCTCCACATCACGTTTCACTTGATATCTCCCCTTCAATCATGTGCCACCTATCCATTGCCCATTCATTTCTGATCTTCGGCATTTATAACCAAATGTTGTTATCCATAATTAATGAAATTTCAAATGTTCTGAGCCACCCTCCCACTCCATTTTTCTCTCTATAAACATTGTGTCATGCATTTAAAAGGTTACATAGTTAACTTTTGTGGCAAAGATTATTCTTGAAGCCCATGTGCTCAAGAGCTCAGCCACTTGTCCTTAGTAAGCACATCTTATAGGTCCACCTCTCCACTCTGGTAACTCATTTTACCATTTTGTCATTTACAGTTGGCAGTTTCTTTTGACAAAATTCCTCCTAAGGGAAAAAAAATTGTAGAAGTTTCAAATCCTCTAATTCACCCACAGGTTGATTTTCACCATACTCAATTAGTTGACAAGGATTGCAAAATCATTGAGACTTATTCTTAATTTAATTTATTTGAAATTTATTGTTGATGGGAAGATGACCTAATTGAGTGTGATGAAATTGGGCTCTCAGAATCCCAATTACCCCACTATATTTTTCCACAAATACACATAGCTCCATAGTTTGTGAGAAGATGCCATGAATCCTATGATCAGAGATCAATTATCTCACCTACTCTAGAAATCCTCTCTCCCATTAACGCTGATTCAATTGATAAAATGTTGTTGGTACTTGTCACTATACCATGTGTTATATTCTTTCCACTACCAACCCACATAGTTAAACAGGGGGTTAGAAGGGGGGCCCAGCCCCTCTTAGTTGCAAGTATTGCATAGCAGGGGGGGTGAGAGGGGGTTTGAAGGCTACAAGTAACCACAATCTATTGGGTAGTAACGGGGGGCAACTCAGCTTCGTTGCAAGTATTGCTTAGCAGGGGAGTGAGAGGGTTTGAGGGGTGCAAGTAACCACAATCTATTTTGGTTTTAGATCTTAGGTTGTTCCCACCTGGCTATGGTTTTGTGCATGAATTTAGCACATGGTTCTTTACTGTTTTAGGTCCATGGTTTTGGAAGCTATGGTTTTCTGTCCATGGTATTGTATAAATATGTATTAGGTCCATTCGAACTCATGAATATGTATTATAACATTAAAAGTCCATGTTTTGGGATCCATTGGAAAATCTATGTGTATATGTTTATTATGTATTATGGTGTAGCATTGTTTATTTTATGTCTTTTAGAATTAGTATTAGTATGTATGTAATTTTTGTACATGTTTAAAACCTACATAAATCAAAATCTAACCTCAAAGCTCAAGTTGGTCCCTTCATTTGTAATATGAGGGGAGCAGTGGATGAAGCAGATAAGTTGTTAAAAGAAATGAAATTTGCTCTGACTTTCTGTTGGTCATATGACCCATTGGGAGTCATTTCAAAACTCACTGTGGAAAGTAAATTTTCTTTGACTTTCTGTTGGTCATATGACCCATTAGGAGTCATCTCTATGACCCATTAGGAATCATCTCCAAACTCACTATGGAAAGTAAGTTCACACCATATCATACATTTAGGCATGAGATAGAACAGTTCAAGAATTAGTTAAAATGGAGAGAGAATACCCTCCAAGAGGGTTATGAGTAGGCAATCTCTACATCAAATATGCAAACTCCAATTGCACAGAAAAGATAGCCAAGAGAGGGAGGGAAGAACAATATTCACTAGGCAACAAGCCAAGGATTCAAGGTTTTTCAAAGGAAAAAGAAACAAAAGGTGTCTATGAATATTGATTCACAGTCTGATGGACACTCTATACAATCTCCAACTCAGTCCACCACTTCCCATGAGTAGCAGATAGTTCAAACTCTTGGAAGCATTCGACAGAGTAAAGAGGACGACATTTTCAATGTCTTTAGTGAGATCAAAAGAAAGAATGAAGAATTGAAGTTGAACACTTACACCCAGCACGCTTCTTTCAGTCTTCCACTCTGAGAAGTGAAAGATGCAAATTGCTTTCTTGCATTCCCAAGTTCCTCATACTAGAAACACAATTCTTTTGAGTTTAATGTCAAGGATGTGCATCCAATTGATCAAATTGAGATGCACAAACAAAATTGACAAATGATTGCTTCAACCTTGACAAACACTGCTATGAGTTACATTGGACAACATTCAGTCACAGCTAAAGTTGGATAAGGTCTCCTCATTAGCAAAGGATACCAAGATTCAATCCTTGGACAATATAGTGCTAAGGATGGGATATGCTAAGTGTTGTAGAGTAGCTCATTAATAACATTAATAAAAAGAACACTGAGGTTGCAGCATTAAGAAACAAGTGAAACTACAAGCATCCTAAGATCCAATGGCAAAAGAAATCGAAGAGACAAAGACTCAAAAGTCAGACCTATGAAGCTCATCATAGAATAGAATTTGCAAATAAAACAAATGGAGGAGAAGATGGAGAAATTGGTTAAGGAGAATGAGGAAGGTATCAAGAACTTTCAAACTTCAATGGATGTAGTCTATCTTGCAGTAGTTCCCATCACTAGAGAACTCTACTTCAACCACTACATCAGTAGCAACAGGTACAACAGAAGGATCTATTTCTTCTGAATAGCTTAGTGAAGTTGTTCTAAAACTTGTCTATCTACACAGAAGAAATTAATAAACCAAAGGATGAACTCAAAGAATTACCGCTTATGAAGTCTATATTAGACAGTTCACATACAACTGAAATTTGTTTACTATGAATGAATTGTGAGTTCTCTCTACAACATTGGAAATGTTGTAGAGAGAACTCACAAATTCATTCATAGTAAACAAGTTGGGTTTAGCAAAAGAAATTCTGTGGGAAGAAAACACAGAAAGCAATCAATGAGATTTGGCCCTCCATTAAGATAATATTCAATCAGAAAGATCTCTTGGAAAAAGCTCATGAACCAAGAGGATATGGGATAGACTGCCTCTCATATAATCAAATTTCTAAATTCCAAGGATGACTATGAACTTGGAATTAAGAAGTAATCATATTACTTTTATGTTTCAACGTAAAATTTATTTCACTTTGTAAATATTTATATTAGCCCTATGCTGAAGATTTTGATATTATTCAAGAGGTTAGGCATATAAGTTCTATATCTGTTTCATTTCATTAGTCTCCCAAATTAAAACAAAACACCCAAAACAATTATCTTAGATGGTCTAGCATACTAGCTGACCATTATTATCTACAACAATATAAAGGCCATGATTACCAAAGATGCATTCAATTAAATCAATCTCAAAGTAGTAATAAAATAGGTTAATAATTGTATGAATGGACATGAAAATGCAAGGGTTGGCCTGAAAATCCATTATACAAGGGTATGGTTCCCTTCACCCACATACCAACTTGATAATTTTCTATAAGAGGAGGAGGAAGCAAAGTGTTGGAAGGAGATTAAGTGGTGTTAATGATATTATCTTACTATTTCTCAGTGGTAGCTACATTTTAACATCATCATAATTATGATTAAGACTGTAACATTGAGTGACTGGTTCACTACATGAGGACATCAAAGAAGATATCAGCGAAACTTGCCAAAAACACAAGAGACAATGTGATCTATACCATTGTCACTATACAATGTCATCAACCTTAATTACATGCTTCTTAATTTACCTAATTTGTATTCATTATGAGAATTATGTGACATAAATATTCTTATGCTGGCAACATGCATCTCCAAACATTTAAGCATAGGTACACCACAAATTATCAATGGTATAAATATAGCACAAAAGAGAGAAAAATAATCTCAAAAAGTGTCATGAGTCTCAGAAAGTATTCTATTGATCATAAGCAATCATAAGCAAGATAACATTATTGTTATTCAGGAAAAATAATTATGAAAATGTTTCTCCAACCATGTTTCCACTTCTCTATCACACTTGAGATCTCACATTCTTTGTCAAGCTAAGATAGGAGCACACCTCCCAACCTATACATCTCCAAGTGATCCATTTAGTTATTGATGATTCAATAAGAGCACCTGTGCCAACCTTTACATCTCCAAGTGGTTCATTGGCTTATTGATGACTCAATAAGACTACACCTTCCAACCTGTACATCTCCAAGTGGTCCATTCACTTATTGATGATTCAATGACTTAGTGCACTGCATGTATGTATGCCCTAGAATCAATACATAATCCAGATACATTAACAATTAATTGATCTCTTTCACCAAAAAACAAAAATAAGATATTGAAATTATTGACTAATAAAAGACATATTGCTGAAAAAATGTCTATAAAAAATAAGTATAATCATTGTAGAAATGTTTTCTAATGGATAATAAACAAATAGCTTATCAAAGAAGTTTGTATAGACCTTTGAATCTAAAATATGGCTAACATAATAATAATAATAATCATTTTCTATTCTAAATCTAACTATCTTGGGAAAAAAATTACCTCTACCTACACTAATCAAAAGTCCATGAAAAGATAGAATTAAATCTAACTGTGTTGAGTATGAAAAATAATTACCTCTACCTACACTAATCAAAAGCCCAGGAAAGGATAGAATTAAATATTACAAACATCATTAATTAACAAATCTATTGAAATAACTCTACCATTTAATAATTCATATATATATTAGATACGGCAATTTACTGGGGCTTAGATTCAATTTGTTATCAATTTGTCAAACTCAAATAAAGTTATGAAAAATAGTGTGACATGAACTAAACCAACCAAAAAAATGGAAATTATGCTTACCATTATAGTAGTTAAATTCTGCCTTCAATGGACGTAGGCTCAAGATGACCTCCACTCATTTCATATCAGGTCTCAATTCAAGTGCAGAAGCACTTCCAAACGAACCAGCGAAGGGACATTCCGGAAGCCATGTCCACGAGTTCTTGCTTAAACTATAAACAATCACCTTATTTCTTACGATGAAACACACATAGTCACCCACTCCTGTAATCCAAGGCTGTGGCCGAGGCATAATTTTCTGAAGATCGTCGCACATGGACGAGGGCATTCTTGATGTCTCCTTCCATGATAAGCAAGAAGACGCAGAAGGGGAACTTAAACCTAAGCCGGCACTCACCTTTTCAAGCTCCCAAATGGTAACCTTCCGTTTAACTACACTACTTCCAGCAGCATAGAATACTAGTCCCGCTAAAAGAATCCGCGACCCACACACCAGCAGTTGTGGCGATATCTGACCATCAGGAATATCACAAAAATGTGGCAACGGCACAAAAGTGAAAGTACGATCTCCAAGGTTGAAACCCATAATCAGCGTCGGTTCGCCCATCTTTTCTGTGATGCAATAGAATGAACCCTCGCAGAAAACGCTATCACCGGAGTTGATTGCATTTATCTTTCTTGGAAGATTCCCCACATTCGTCCATGTGTTCTCGAAGGAATCATAAATTATCACTTCCACCGTCTCATTCTCCTTATTTCGACCCACCGCCATGATTATAGGTCTATTCTCTTCTCCTACGGCAATGCCGATGGGTATGACTCTGACTATGGACGGCGTGGGGGGAAGGTAAAAGAACCCTCGAGTTAGAGGATTGCAGACAGCAAGTACGAGCCCTTTTTTCGGGTCGTTTCTGGGCTGGAACGTAGTCATGGCCACCAAGAAGAGGCCTTTAGCCGATCCCTCGCATGTTATACCACCGATTATAAAATCCTTTCGACCATTCTCCAAGAATAAAAGGGACGAGGTGCACTTCTTCCATGTGTGTGTGTAAAAGCAGTAAGCCACACAACGATTCCGAACTTGCGAAGGGATGAGGACCAGCAAAGGGTTCCGATTGGGAGGTGATTCGGCCCATTCAGTCGTTATGAACTTGGAGGATGAAATTATCTCATTCCATTGGCTACACACTCTGCGACATGTACAGAGATATTCGAATGGCATCAGCGACAATATCTTCTCTTGTAGTTCCTGCGGCAAGAATGGGCAGCCTGGGCACCTATCCCTCACACTCTCCATTTCGATCAACGCTCAATCATCAACCATCACAGTGACAATGAAAGCAGCTGCGATTATAAAGACATCGAAGTTTTGAGAGATTAGTGAATAAGTATGACATTACTTTTTAAATAAAAGTTAAGTATAACATTATTCTTCAAATAAAAGTTATGTTATAAAAAAAAGTTTGTAACATGTATTTTAATATTATTTGACTATGGATATATTACTAGGTTTTGTTGATTACACTATTACTTTTTTACATTTTGGCAAAAAAAAAAAAAAAAAAAAAAAAACTATTATAATTAGACTTCTTACATTTTCAATAAGAACTATAATTTTATTAATTATAAATAATAAATATGGAGAAGGTGATTCTTGTAAAGACTCCCTCATTATTGTATTATTTAGGTTTGTTTTAGTGTAAGGGTTAAGATCCCATCACAGCCATATTTAGAAAAGCCCTAAATGAGGAAACACATATTACGAGAAAAAAAGCCATAAAATAAGTAAACATAGATACTAGAAAAAAAGCCCCAAAGTCTCATAACTTATTTTGCTACCTTCATAAAGTTGATTCTCAAAAAAAAACTCGAACTTTCTAAATATTTTTATTTACTCAAAAATAACTAGTAAAAATAACATAATATCATTCATTCATATCATTGTATTGAACATAGAGGTAGGCTACCTTATATGGATGCCAATCAATCTAGCTGGTTAGTAGTAAAGATCGTTTAATTCCCCCATTTAAATAGGCTACATTCCAAGTGAATACCATGGGTCAATACCATGTGCCATGTTGGTGAATACCATGGGTCAATACCATGTGCCATTTTTATTTTTATTAATAGGGTTAATAATGTTTTTTTGCATGGTATTAAAAAAAAAAATGTTTACCATAACTCTCTTTTATACTTTTATTAATTTACCATATCATTCATAAATACAAGGTGACTTATGGAGTAAATATAAAAAAATGTTGCATTTGTTTACCATACCTATGGCTTATTTATATTTTTATTAATTTACCATAACTCTTTCACAAATATGGTATTTGGGTCATAGGATTCACTTAAATAAAACCTATTTCTTGAGCCTAAATAGAATGAGGGTTATGTACTAAATAAAAAAAGAGGTTTTGTTTATTTACCATGCGTCTAGTTTATTTATATTTTTATTTATTTACCATACATTTTGAATAAGTATAAAAAGATGTTTTATTTATTTACCATACATCCAATTTAATTATATTTTTATCTCTGTACAACCTTGCATGTATATAAGGTGACTTATGGAGTAAATATAAAAAATGCTTTATTTATTTACCATACCTATCATTTATTTATATTTTTATTAATTTACCATACATCTTTTACAAATATGGTATTTGGGCCTTTGGCCCATAGGATTCACTTAAATAAAACCTATTCTTGAAAATGGGCAAATGGAAAGTTGTAACTCCTAATTTCAAGGGCTAAATTTACGTCACTAAAACCACCCCTATTTTTGTGAATTCAATGGAGTGAGTACAACTTCAAGTTGCCCGGGCCGGAGTCTGGACTTTGGAGCTTGTGGAGATTATAAATTTATAACGTTACACTCTTCACACCATATTACATATATATAAAAAAAATTATAATTTCTTTTTTTTTAACTTTTAATTTTTTAACATTTGAAGTTTTTGAAAATGAATGGCAAGTTGAGCATGACGTGGAGGTTTTAGATTAAAACGAGTCAAATTAAACCCCTGGATCCCATAAAGAGTGTTATTAATGTATTATTTAGATTTGACTTTTCATCAAGTCACAAATTTTCTTACTAGAAATTATAATAAATATTTTTTTGAAGCAATAGTAATGTGTTTCATTTTTATTTTGGGAAATAAGAAGTTTGACAATAAATCACGAGTTTTTTAGGGTGTTGAATGGGTACATGTATTGAAAAACTAGCTTAAACAACATTATGACCAAAAAATGTTTTGCCTAATTCTAACCACAAATACACCTGAAACTTCAAAAATCTCACCTAAAGGCTACTTTGTTTTTTTAGTTGTGGAAAAGGAGTGTAAAAAACTCTTGCAGCTAAACACTACTTTGTTTTTTTAGTTGTAGAAAAGCACTATCAAAAACTCTTGCACCCAAAAATATTTTGAACCTTCACATTTGTACCCTCTATTTCCAAAAATTTAACCCCTATTTTACCAAAATCATCCATGATTTTCCATTGTTTTCGTAGAGAAAAAATCAACTATTTAGACTACTCTTTCACTTTTTATTAATCTAAATAACATTTTTCTTAATTTTTTAATTAAAAAAAATGAATTTATGTGATAAAGATGAATAATTTGGAAGCCAATGGAATTTTACAATGGTATTCAGCTATGGTACTTGGAAAAGAGATTGAAAGGAAATTGTATATTTTTCTTTGTTTTCTTCCAATCACCACATCTCTTCATTAAGGGTTATGGTAATGCAAAAAGGAGAAAGAATGGAGAGGAAATTGTGAGATAGTGGAAAATTTTTAAATGAATGTCATTTGAGGAGCTAAAATGTAATGAAGCTATATGTTGATATAATGATAGCTATGAGAACATTTTTTAAAAAACTATATGCATGTTGGTGTCACAAAAACAAATAGAGATTGGTGTTATCTCTTATTAGGTTGGTGCTTAGTGGTGGGAATTGGTTTCTCTAGTAGATTAGTGTCTAGAGGGATTTGTTGGCATTATGATTCTGATATGGCTCTATGATACAGGTGTTGTACTTGATGGCAACTCACTCAAGTGTTCAGGCTCTCAAAATGCTGGAAATTAAGACGCTCGCAGGTGAATGGTTCAAAAGGTGCGGACCCGTAGGTTACCCATACAGGAGGTGCGGTCATACCCGCAAGCTACCCGTTCAGTAGGTGCGGACGCCATTGCACACACTTCAAGCCAGTAAAGCGCACACATGTGGGGTTTCTTATGTTTGGCTCGTGGTATTTAGCCTGCCGTTCTTGATTCTATGGTTTTGGCCCGTGGTATTGCTTTATATTATTATTATTATTAAGCCTCATGTTTTTGGGCCCCTTGTATTAGTTATCTATGGTATTGATCCATGATTTTAGGAAGAGCTTGCCTATATAAAGCAAAGGAGATCACTTGGCTATGTATCTTTTGCAAGTTGAATATCTTAAGATCGGAAAATATCGGGTTATTATTCCAGTGAAGTTAAAAGCAAATCTATGAAGGATAATCTCTTGAGCGCATGATCAGATCTGAACATCTGACTATCGGTGGCACACTTGGGGACTGCCAGTTCGGCCCTAATCAGAGGTACGCATGTGATTAACGGTGTAGGTGTGTGGGTACGCAGAGCAGAAGAAGGCGAAGTGTGTGGCTACGTAGAGCAGGAGAAGGCGAAGTGCGTGGGTACGCTGAGCAGAAGAAGGTGCAGCGCATGGGTACGCAGCGTGACAGAAGTTCAGGTGTGTAGGCACAGTGAAAGTACGCGGCCGTTCAGAAGCAGAAGGTGCGTAGGTACGCGGCGCGATAGCATCTGTGGGTGCATGGCTACTATAGCAGTACGCGGCGCGATAGTATCTCTGGGTGCGTGTCTGAAGTTACAGTACGCAGTGTGATTGAAGAAACAGTGCGTGGGTATGTAGTGCGGCAGAAGGGTCTCTGCGGGTATACGCACGGGAACAGAAGGTGAAGTGCGTACGCACGCAGACGAGAGAAAGAAAAACTGCGTATCTGTCTTAAGACCTTTTGTTGGCTGAATTTTTCTGTTGATAAGGTGTTCTGGGTTTAGTTTACTGTTACTGTTGATCTGGTTACTACATTTGACTGGGTGATTTACTTGTACTTGATGATCTGTTGATATTAATGGATCTAGTTTGAAAATTTATGAAAAGTGATCCTTGAGAGAAAAGAAGTAGGGGGTTCTAGCTCCCTTCCATGAGAGACTGGAAAATGAGAGAGAGTTGTAGCTCTTTGCAGGTTGCAACCTGCGTACTAGTAAAGGACTGCACCAGTACAAAACCTTTGTAAAATAAGTTTCTAATTTGAAAGAACATAGAGACATATTGCAGCAGGTGGTTTTCACCCACATTGGGTTTCCACCTTACATCTGGTGTTCTTTGGTGTGACTATCTTGATAATACTGATTCACCCCCCCCCTGAGTATTATTTCCAACAATTGGTATCAGAGTAGGTCCTTCTGAAGGAGCTTGATTGCTTGAAGGAAGATCCATCATCATGAGCAACTATGAGAGGGAAGCATCGATTAGGCCACCAATTTTTGATGGGACAAACTTCGTATATTGGAAGGTAAGAGTTACTGCCTATCTTCAATCTTTGGGTACTGAAGTTTGGGACATCATAGAAACAGGGTATACTTTTCCATCAGCTACTCCTACAGATCCAACAAAGAAAAAAAAATATGAAACAAATGCAAAGGCAGTCAATACTCTTCTAGGATGCCTATCTCAATCAGAATTTGTGAAAGTTATGCAGTATAAATCCGCAAAAGAAATATGGGACAAGATCGTTCTGAGCTATGAAGGAGATGATCAGGTAAAACGTGCAAAACTTCAAACCCTCAGGATTTAGTATGAAAATCTCAAGATGTATAATGATGAAAGTGTGGCTAACTATTTTCTCCGTGTAGATGAGATTGTTAATTGTATGAAAAATTTGGGTGAAGAAATAAGAGAAGTTGTTGTGGTTGAAAAAGTTCTGAGATCTCTGTCACCTAGGTTTGAATCTAAAGTTTCTTCTATAGAAGAAAAGGAAAATCTCCAACATCTTAAAATTTCACAACTGCATGGAATTCTAACTGCTTATGAAATGAGGAAAGGAGGTCCATCTAATAGGAGAGAAGCTACCTTCAAGGCTTCAGGCAAAGGAGAGTACTATGAATCAGGAGAAGAAGAAGAATCAAATTTTGTTAGAAATCTTCAACGAGGTACTGGACGGTTCAGAGGTAAGCTGCCCTTCAAATGCTTTGCTTGTGGAAGAGTAGGTCACTATGCTACCAAATGTCCTCATAAGGATAAGATCGACAAGGGAAAGTAACCTATTAGATGGAACAAGAAACAAAATGCAAATAAGAAGAGCTACTACACTCATGAAGATAGCGACGGTCTATCAAATAGTGATGAAGATGAACGCGGTAATGACTATAAACTTTTGATGGCATTTGAAGATGATGATTACATGGATGCTATAGATGTGGATAGTTTTTATGAAGAAATTTCTATACTCAAGACATGTATAGAAGAAAAGAATATGATCATTGATACTCTACAATTTCAAATTGATGAAAAGGAAAAATATCTTGAAAAGTTAGAAGGTGAAATTGTTGGTCTTAGAAAAGAGATTGAGAAAACAAAGGCTATTAATCTTAAGTTTGTCAAAGGATCCAAAACTCTGGATGAGATCATCAATGTACAACATTCTCCTCTAAACAAGACAGGTCTGGGATATAATGGTGAAAACTCTCAAGCATCCACCTCAAAGAGTTATCTTGATGCAGCAAGAAGGAATGAGAAAAAAATCAATGGAGATCACGAGGTAAAGCAGGGACGAATTACATCAAGAAAAAACAAAGACTATCAGGTGAACCAGGGGCAATCCGTCTTAAGGGTGAACAAAAGCTACAACCAGCCACAGGTAAAATCTTCTCAGTTTGCTTCAAGAATGGATATCAATAGAAATTACAATCATGTGGCCAGTAGATTTGATAACCGCAGAAGTTTCTTCAATGGAAAGTGTTTCTCTTGTCATAACTTTGGTCACAAAGGAGCTCAATGTGTTGCATGTAAAACAATCATGACTAGAGAAGCTCAAAAACAAAGAAGTATGACTGGGATTACAAAGAGGACCTATAACAATTTTTCAGCTCTTGAAAATGAAGTTGAATGTTCTATTTGCAATAAATTTGGTCATGAAGATTCTGAATGTAGGAGCAGGTTTTAGCAGACAAAGGAACAACCCTCAAACACCAAAACATGGATAATAAAGGAACCACAAACAGAAAGATGTGGGATAGCCTTTTATGCAGAGGGACATGAAAAGCTATGGTACATTGATAGTGGATGTTCAAAGCATATGACACGTGATAAAGACAAACTTGAATCATATTCTGCTTTAGAAAAGGGAAAAAAAGTTTCTTTTGGAGATGATACGCCTACAACTATAAAATGAAAAGGCACTTCTCAGTTAAAGGAAAAGGTCAAAGCTGGAAATGTTTTATATGTTGATGGATTGAAGCATAATCTGTTGAGTGTCAGCCAAATGTGTGATCAAGGAACCGAGGTAATATTTAGATCAAATGGATGTCAGGTTCGTGATCTTGATACAGGTGAAATATTGATCAAAGGTAGAAGAACTCCAAATAATCTATACATATTTGAAGAAGGACAACAACAATGCTATTTAAGCAAGGATGATGAACACTGGTTATGGCACCGGAGGTTGGGGCATCTAAGCTTTTCACAAATTAGGAAAGCATGAAAATACCAGGCAGTTCATGGTCTTCCAGATATCAAAATTCCAGAAAACACCATATGCAAATCATGTCAGTTTGGAAAGCAAACCAGAACTAACTTTCCGGAAAAGGAAGGATCAGCTAGCATGCCTCTTGAGCTAGTCCATAGAGATGTTTGTGGTCCTTTTAGGAAAGGGACACCTCGAGGAGAAGAATACTTGATACTATTCATTGATGATTTCTCCAGGTTTGTTTGGTTAGGTCTTATGAAGCACAAAGATGAAGCATTTGAAAAATTCAAATCTTTCAAAGCCTTGGTTGAAAATGAATCAGGTTACAAAATTAAGAGCCTCAGGTTCGACAGAGGTGGAGAGTTTACCTCAAACGAATGTTTTGACTTTTGTGAAGAACATGGGATAAGAAGGGAATTCTCTACAGCTAGAACTCCTCAGCAAAACAGAGTAGTGGAAAGAATGAACAGAACAGTCCAGCAAATGGATTGTGCTATGCTTGATGATTCTGGAACTCCCACAACTTTCTGGGGTGAGGCTGCATATGCTGCGGTTGTTATTCTCAACAAAACAAATGTCTTGGTGAACAGCACTCAAACCCCTCATGAGCTATGTTATGGTGAGACTCCTTCAGTAAAGCACTTCAAAATCTTTGGGAGCAAGTGCTATATTAAGAATACTGATGAGTAACTTGGCAAACTTGAACCTAGAGCAGATGAAGGCATTCTTCTTGGTTATTCTCGACACAGCAAAGCATACAAGTGCTACAATAAAAGACTTGGAAGAATTGTTGACAGCATTGATGTAGTGGTTGATGAGAAGGGATACATTCCTAGGCAAGTAAATCATGAAGTTATCGAAGAAAATGAAGACTACCCTCAAAGACAGAATGATGAAGAAGAAGAAGAACCTCAAGAAGAACCAGAGGAGTAGATAAGGATAGAAGAGAAGACTCCCTCGAGATATGTTCAGAAGAATCATCCAGAATCTCAGATTTTGGGGCAGAAAGAAGCAGGTGTACAAACAAGAAGAACAGTTGCATAAGCTTCAAGCTATTTGGCACTACTCTCTTCCACTGAACCACAAAATGTGAAAGAGGCATGCAAGGATGAATGTTGGGTGAAAGAAATGGATGAAGAAATTGAGCAGATCGAAAATAACAACACTTGGGAGCTGGTTCCTAGACCAAAGGATATGAATGTTATAGGGACAAAATGGGTCTTCAAAAATAAATTGAATGAAAATGGAGAAGTAATTAGAAACAAGGCCAGACTTGTTTGTAAAGGATATGCGCAGCAAGAAGGAATAGATTTTGAAGAAACCTTTGCTCTGGTTGCAAGACTTGAGGCCATCCGAATGTTCCTTGCTCTCTCAAGCTTTCAAAAGTTAAAAATATTTCAAATGGACGTGAAATCAGCCTTTCTGAATGG
>APFE031434011.1:0-12756 GCA_000404065.3 Pinus taeda
GCAAACTCATTGGCATACTCAATCCCTTGATTGTGCAAGATCTGGTGCACAACTATAGTCATAACTGATAGCAATCTGATTCTCTACCACCTGTCCCTGTAAAACTGAACATGCACTGACATGCAACTGAGTTACTGATGTATTCATTAGTTGTATTATGAGTTAATAACTTGTGAATTAATTAATAACTAATTCACCCAACTCATCTCTAGTCTATTTGCCAGTTAGACTAAATACAACCAGTTTAACAAAGCTAAACTGAACACAACTCCATCAACTGCACCTCCAGTCCACTAAACTCAACTCACTTGAGTTCTAACTGAAGTCCTGCATGCAAATATTAGTCATCCCATAGGTAACCACGTATTTCCTTCTGGGATCTGCATGTACCACATCCGTAGCTCATCCTGAAGTGCTCCAAGAGAATAAGACAAAATTTATAGTCTAAATATTATTATGAGCTAATAATATTTGACTGTTCTATATTTAGACTGAGCAGTCACTCCGTTGTGGTGTCACTCCGCTGTGGTCTAAAAATAGAAGTCCATCTATTTTTTCCAACTTGATCAATCATCCATAAACAGCAACCTGCAATCCATAGACATGATCCATATGTCTAAAAATAGACATAGTCTAAAAATAGACTTGCGCCAAAAATAGCCTGCGGGCCCACTTAGTGAAGGCGACTCTTTTCACTAAGCTTCATCATCTTGTTGCAATCTCAACAGTGCACACCACAAAATCCTTATCAAGATTTGCAATCCTCAACACTGGTGCATTCATGAGCAAATGTTTCAATTGTTTGAAACTTGTTGCGCACTTAACTGTCCATTCAAATTTATTTCCTTTTCTCTACAAGGATGTGATAGGGTGGCCTATCTTGGAGAAATTTCAGATGAATCTCCTTAGTAACCTGCCAATCCCATGAATGATCTAGCCTCATCCACATTCTTCGGTGTTGGCCACTCTACTATGGCCTTGATCTTTTCCAGGTCAACATATATCCCCTCCTTGGAGACAATGTGGCCCAAATAGTGTATTTATGACTGAAGAAATCACATTCGCTAAGTTTTGCATAGAGCTTGTTCTCCCTCAACAACTGTAGTACTGCAACCATATGCTTTTCACACTCTTCTTTAGTCTTCGAATATACCAATATGTCATCAACAAAGATGATCACAAACTTGTCCAAGTAAGGACGCAACACATTGTTCATTAAACACATGAATGTGGCAGGGGCAGTAGTAAGATCGAAGATTACCACTACAAACCCATAGTGCTTGTATCTTGTCCTGAAAGCAATTTTGTGGATGTCATCTTCTTTGATGTGCACTTGATGATACCCAGACCTCAAATCCATCTTGGAGAAAATTATTGTTCCTCTCAGCTGGTAAAATAATTCATCAACCCATGGCAACAAATATCAGTTCTTGATGGTCACTTTATTTAACTTCCTATATAAAATACAGAGCTTGAGTGCCTTGTCTTTCTTCTTTACAAATAATATTGGAGCTCCCCATGGTGACACACTTGGTCGAATGTAGCCTTTATCAAGAATTTCTTTCAGTTGAAGCTTCAACTCAATCAATTATGGTGTACTCATCTGATATGGTGCCTTAGATGTTGCTGCAGCTCCAAGCACCAAATCAATTGAAAAATCTACCTCTCTGTGAGGAGGCAATCCAAAAACATCCTCTAGAAACACATCCCTGAACTATCGTGACACAAGATATTTCTGTAGTATTTCACTTTCTTCCTCTTCAATGCGGTTATTGGCCTTGTCATCACTGGTAATTTTCACATCAAACAATTTACAATCCTTCCGGTAGTTACGCTTGGCATGCATGGCTAACATTTACCTTACCAAGGTGGGATTTTGCTTTCCCTGCAATAATTTTTTCCTTCCCGCTTCATCTAGGCACTCAATTTCCTTCTCATAGCAGTCAACCTTGGTATGGTGCTTATACATCCAATCCATACCCAACAATACATGGTATTCCCCCAAAGGTAACATGTTTAGGTGTGTTGTCATTGGCATGCCTTGAAGCTCAATAACACTCAATCTTACCCAATGGCTCACTCTTCTCTTTATTCACGTTGCTAATTGAACCAACCACAGTTCTGCATCCAATTCTTGGGTCAAATGGAAATTTTCCATAAGCTTCGGTTAACATAATTATAGTTAGAAACATGATCAATTAAAATAGAAATATATTGATTACACATCCTACTTTCCATCTAAATGATGCATGCTTAGTGGTTTGCCTAGTGATTGTCTATTGTTGCGTAAATTATGGGTAAACTCTTAGCTACATTACCCACTGTGCGAGCTTCTTGGGTGTTGTAAATCTTTGGGCTAATGCTTTTTTGATGTGGGCAATTTTTTTTCCTATGGTTTTCACCACACGTCCAACATTTCACTTGTTCTTTAAATTCACATTTTCGCTGCTTTGCTGCTGACTATTGTGCATTTCCTATAGCGATTTGGTTGATTTTCTGTTGGAACCGATTTATAGTAGTTGGGTGCTTGCTTTCCTTTTTATTTGTGGATTTCTTGGGCCATTTCTCCTTATGTCCAAAATTTTTCTTTTCCTTCCAAACGCTTTTAATTTTTTGTTTGTGCGGCATGCTCATATCAATGTTTCAACTTCTTAATGGCATCCTTCAATGTATGGGGTTCCAAAAATTTAATTCTATCTTTGAATGTCATAGGCAACCTACTAATGAATATATGAATTTTGGCTTTCTCATTTATCAGATATGGCACATAACTCAATAGTTACAGTAACTTAGTAATGTACTCATCATCCGTCATTTGCCCTATCTTGAGTTCATAGAACTCTTTTTCCTTGCCATCATAGTACCACTCAAACAAATATTGGTTTCTAAAGAGATTTTTGAAGTCAATTCCTTCTCAGAAATGCCTCTAATATTTTTCAAAGCAACCATGCTTCTGCCTGTTCCGATTTCTTCATATCCCCATCAAATATGGGTGGCTTGTCTTTCTTGAATTCCTCGGGCATGTAATCCTTTTCCTTTCTTCCCTCCTAATGATGATGGTGATGATGAGAGTGATTGTGGTTCCTCCTAGTAGTAGAACTAGATGGTCTGCTAGAGTGATGCACATAAGTGATGCTTCTTCCTTTCGGGGTGCTTAATGGTGCATTTCCCCGCACAGTTTCTTCACTTTCCCACCTATGCTTATTCTTGGACCTACTACTATCTGCCCCGCTTGCTTTTTATTCTGACTCCTAAGGGATTCTCTTACCTCTATGACTAGTTCCTAGCTCATGTTGCTTTTGTTTTTGTAAATCTAAGAGACTTTGCAAGATCACTACGCTTATTTCAGCTTGCCTCTCTTGAGCTCTCACCAACCTTTCTATTTCTGCCTTAAAGCTTCTAACTTTAGCCCTTAGGCTCCTTAAGGTATCCAGCTAATAAGGAGAGTTTTCCCCTCCCCCTTGGTCAATTGATCTTTCCTCTTCATTTGATCTGACCTCTTTATACTTTATCAGTTTTGCTCTGTACATAATAGAACAGACATTTTGGTTGTCAACCCCTGCGTGGGTTATTTATTGGGTCTATACATAGCGGATAATTATGCATCAGCACAGTACACCCTCCGGGTTTACTTGTATTTATTTTTGATCTTTTGACTGTGGACTTCATTGCCACGTTTACAGCATATGCCTTCGGGCATCTATAGCATGTAATTTCTATTTATGAAATTATGAATTTTCTTTTCCCCAAAAAAAAAGAAAAAAAAAAAAAGAAGAAGAAGAAGAAGAAGAAGATCTGACCTCTTTATTTCCATATTGTGATTGATCGGAGCTATATTGTACCATTTTGGTCCTCATTTCTATGTCTTTCACTGTCTTTTGCTACTTGCAATGTGTTGTCATCTACACACACTGTAAGATACATCACGAGATAATTAAATAAACACAATCATAACCATCAACTTGCAGTTATGAAACTACCATGCTGAACTTTCTTGTAACACAATAGATCTTGTTAGAATATCCATGATAATAAATAGCAAGCCACATGCATCACCACCTTTGCATTTTATATTCATCAATCATATATCAATCAACAACAACTGTTAGTGCCATGTTGCATATCAAAATCAAAATACAACCATACCATCCATGAATGAATGAAATCAATTATAGACTTTCTTTTAACACCTAAACATTTGCCCATGATAGAGCCCATCCAGCCCAAGTGTTGAACCTAGATGCTCTGATACAACCTGTAAACCACCCCACTTACCTCTATGGAATGTTCACTTATTAATCCAATTTCTCTCGCATTGTTAGAAAAATGAGATTTTTTTTGTTATTAGTCAAGCAACATGCTATATTTCTAAGCTTTGGTCAAACTCAAAATGCACATAATATGTGATTTCTCACCCTCGACATATGAATACATGCAGACTTTGGTTTATGCAGGTCGCACCAACAAGGGACTACTCTTACGTGGCACCTTTATATATATATACTTGTGACACACACACACACACACACACACACACATCACACACACAAAAACCAAAATATCCATAATAATTAACCTCATTGCCCCCGACCCGTGTCGCCACATCAATCAAACTAAATTTGATGATGACAAATGAGTGGGGAGAATAGACGATTGCACCGGGGTTGAGCCTCGAACACTTGACGTCATGTGGGGGGGGGAGGGCACAAGCCTCAACGTGATCCTGATCGTCCATTCACAAAGGTAGTTCAACGATATGCGTAGGGGGTACCCTCCTCACTAACGTCACAATGGAGGGGGGTCTACATATCGTCGTTTTCAGGTGATGAATCACCACCATCTAATTGATATGGGGCCTCAGTCCTTTAAATGTTGTGCAACCATTTACCTGTCGATACACGTCACCTTTTTCATTGGTTTCGTCGACCAATCACATCGAACCATAAACACACACACACACACACATATGTATATATATATGTCCTCTTCACATCACCCCAGTGCTAAGTCATCCTGACTCTTCCATATGATGTGTAAAGATTACCTTCGGGAGAAAGATTCTGAAATAGATCTTCCAAGCTTGCATGTATCATGGTCTGCCTGATACCCATTTTTATTAATCTGCCATTCTTACTCAACTGCCATCGCATCTCGTTGCCTTGTCACCCCACTTCTCTATTTGCATGCGCCCTTGAAAAGCTATAGGGTCAATACGTCAAGCTGTCTTGTCAGGTGGGTCCACCTTTCAACCAATAACAAGACTGTCTGGGTCACATGTCTACTAACACGACCCAGACCTACATCATCTCGCTCGTTCCTGGTATGCCTTGCTTTATTCCTTCCATAAATAACTTCTAAGCTTATGTGTCCTAATGGGCCACTCCTTTGTGTAGCCTCACTTCTGGTTGGTCCACCAATTTACTTTGCAACGACAGCCGACGTCGAGTCATCCGGCCTTCCCCTCCTGAATTCTCCTCTAGCACTTCTTATTCAAGCTCTGGGAAAAATCTTATGGGTTGACCTATCTTAGGGCCTACCCTGCACCAATGTGATTTCAATTGGGAGCACATGGAGTCCACCATGTCTCTGCCCCACGTCATCCTGCTCCTTCGAAGCAAGCTTCCCCTTTGAACTTACAAGATATAATCCTCCGGGATGAGTTGTCATATGGGCTCCATTTTTTATCAATGGGAACACTCTCCTAGCTGGCCCGATGCCCCGTCAACCCTGTTGTTTTTTTGCGTTGCTAATTAAAAGTTTATGGGTTATGGCCTCTAGAGCACATCACCGCTCCATTTGCCCAATTGTGATAAGGCGAAATTTAGGTGTCCAATCCAAGCCTTCCACAACGAGATTTATATCAGACCAATTGGATAAGGTTTATTTCGTTAAGGCTATGAGGTTAAGCCTAATCCTGAAAATGCAGCAACGCTGCTCATTGTAGAACTTCGCCATGGCTCGATTGGGGAGGTATTACTAGAGTAGGAGAAATATGCTCAATCTTGAATCTTGTGGTTTTCATTATAGTTTTCTCCATTCCTACGCACAACACCATTTGTGAGCCATTTTGACTATGGCTTGGCTACAATGGTTTTGTAATTGTTTGGATTTGTGTCAGCATTCTGCCATGGCCATTAAAGTTTACTAAGTGCTTATTGGTGCTATCACTCGCAAGCTTACACTAGAGCTACTCTTCCCGAGTCCACGGGATTCATAAGGAGCCAAGAAGGCCACAAGGCAATCATCACTCCTTGAAGAAACATGGAATTTCTCTTTTGAGTTTGAATACAAGCACGAGCCTTGTAGACAGGTGCACAATTGATAGATTCTTGGCCTTCAAGCATTCCCCATTTAGGGAAAGAGAATTCCAAGCATGACTGCACTAGAAACCTTTCTATCACCCTCTGCTAAGGACTTGGTGACTCTTGAAGGGCATCTAGTTCTCTTTCCACATGCCAAGGTGACCCTATGGTTCACTACAACCCTGTGAACAACACTGCAACACTTATTACGGGTTTCAGGGGCATTTGGCTATTACTAGGGATGTGTAACACATCCCTCATGGATGAGATACCATCCCTCGAACACCATGGCTACTGCCAACCATTCAAGCAAGAAGTTATTGCAACATCTCAGTGTTGAGACGTTACACAAGAGATGGCTTCCAACCTAAAAAAGTTTAGTGTTAATGAAACTAGGGTAGAAATGCATCTTACAGAAAATACATGAATATAATTCAAGTTAATCTTGCTTATGAGATCGTGCTCTACTCAAGAGTGCGCATAGATCCTCTGGACCAAATCATGATCAAATGAATATGCAGACCTAATATCAGGGCACTTACCAAAGCATGCTAAAGAATCCCCTCATATAAAATCACATGTCATTAAGTTAAGTAGGGAGGAATTCCTCAACATTATTACAATGCATCATAGCAACAACAAGGGCTTGTAACCAACACCTTCAACACATTACACATAGACCATGTCAACATAGGATGTCCTTCATGTAACCATTATATTGTAATAGGAGGAGTCCTTATGTTAATTGTTGTCAAGATTTAGTTTAGATTCTTATAGATATTTTCAATGCCTTTAAATTTTACACAATATGTTATTCATTTGTGTGCTATTAACAACACAATCAAGCATTTCATATAACACACCATTTCAAACCAGAAACGAAACATAATATGTTTTATCATGTAAGGGCATTGCACAATGTTAGGCGTGAATCCCCCCAAGGCATGTTTTGGGGCTTAAAGCCCAAGTTTTGACTAAGTCCATTGTAAAGACTTCGTGATTTGTGGGCGCGGAGTGCGAAGTCATAATAGAGTCACAAGGTTGTTTGCCCTTGTTTTTGTAACGTTATGTCGGTTTGAAAGATCTACCCATGGTCTGCAGACCACAGGATTGCATAAATAGAGCGAGGCTCTAAGTGTAGGAAAGAGAGAGAGAGAGAGAGAGAGGAAGCATGATGAATAGAAGGAATTGATTGAGTCGAAGTGTAAGTCGTGTCTTTGGGTCGTAGAGTAGGAGAAGGCTCTGCAGCTGAGTGCACAGAGGCCTAGTAGTTCACAGCTGAGTGCGCAGTGCGGGTCGAGTCTGTAACCATTGGAAGGATTAATAAAGAGAAGTTTTACCGTATTTCTGTGTATCTTTTCCTGTTTTATGTATTATTGGTATGAATTGCAAGTTTATTGGATATTTACTACGCGAACTCATATGAATGTGCTGAATGAATAAATATAATATAAGACATTTGTTTATGCGAAGATGATTAATTGTTGTAAGAAGATAAGTAAGATCGCAGGCGTGACTTGGAGGAATAGTGCAGATCGCTGCTCCAGCAGTGCGAAATCCCCACAATCCCCGGTTAGGGCTACACGAAGGTGAGTACATCAGGGCGCGAAGGCCAGGGAAGTACGCAAGGTAACCTGCGCGAAGAGACTCACAGTTGGACCAAGTCAACCCCTCAGACATCTTAAGGGTGTGGAAACGTGGTTCCAACACCCCCCCAATACTACTTCGGGTGAGACCCTAGTCTGCACTTCGTAGACTATTGTCGAAAGGGCCAGTAGTATAGGGAGTTATTTGGCTAATTAACTCCGAACCTGGGTCAGGCCCCAACAAACCAACACACAATAGGTTATTCATCGTTATAATGTCAAAATGTAGTCATGAATATTTCTCTACAACACCATTTCAAATAAGAAATGCAACATACAATTATTATCATATAAACAAATACACAAGAGCACTTATCTTATAAAATTTCACGGAAACTAAGTCAGGGACTATGACTCTCCACCCAACTGTAGCCGAGCTGCAACTAGTTCTCACATGCAACTATCATCCCCGAGCCTGATTCTAGAGTCTTAGATGGTCTTTCTCAAGGGAGTGTACACCAACTATCAATTGAATAAGGACTCCAAAGGTCCTTCTACCTCCACCCACCAACTATTCAACAACCAACTAATGCACAAGGAATCCAAAGGCCTGTCGCCCCCTCCTGTCAACTATCCTGTAGCCTCACACACTCCAGGGAACCTAGAGGCTTCACCTCCACCCTGGAAGCATGCAACACAATGGTTCTACCCAATAAAGGGAATCTAGAACTCACTACCAAGAACCAAATGAAAATCAAGCAAGGAGACTCTAGGGCTTCCTTACAATGAATCCAAGGCCTAAATATCCACCTAGGATGTCAATGGAATCCAAAGAACGACATCTCCACCCTCCAACCCCCCAGGGCATCTTGAGATTAAACCTCACATGAAGGAAGTCTCGTTGTTCTCCTATTGCTCAACCGAAATAAAATCAACTCCTCTTGGAGCCCAACAACATACCCTGTGTGCTTCCCCTGTCACCCACTGTGTTCCAAAAATTTGTTCCTTCTTCCCTTTCTCTCCCGTTATGTCGCTGAATGAGCCTTCTTGAATGCCTTCTCCCTCTCCTCTCTCGCACCTGCTGCACAGTGATTGACTTCCATTGCTTTTTCCTAGCTATCATCATATTCCATTTCCCCTTAATTTATTTGTCCTTCTTGCCTTGTAATGTTTTCCAGAGAAACATGGGTCTGTGTACTTCTCTTGCAACCTCCTTAATCCTGAAAATACCAGGCTATCATATTTTCATCAACCATCCTTTAATGATTGTCATAACCAGTTCAGATTTTCCTACAACAAGGAAAATTAAACATCCCAAGTGATCAACCTTCCGAGTCTTTGGAATTAGTGTCCCATTACTCAACCCATTTTTGTAAAAATATTTACATTTCATTTCATGAGAGAAAACATGGTTGGTACTGTCACATTGATTGTATGAAGTACGGAAGTGCAAGTTATGGTAATGCTAAAAATTAATTAAAATTTTACCAATATAAGGCATTATAGGTTCAAGTAACTATCAAATTCAATCAAACATCCTTGTTTTTAAAGATAATTAATGTCTAAGTGTGGAAGAACCTGCACACGACGACACCTCTACACTCAGAGCCACTGAACATAGTTTTGAGAACCAGACATCAGACCACCTGCAAAGAAATTTTGCTAGAGCTCTTTTGCATCTCAATATCAAATAAAACGTGCCCATGTCGACATAGCAGTGTGCATAGTTGATCATCCACTTTTATTTCAGAGGCTAGCAGTTAAACAGTCACGATCTATGCTTTTGCATATTATAAGTGTTTTAAAATCTTGGAACATTCATTTTTCTATTTAGAGTGTTTAATTATTTTATTTTTTTGGATACATTATCATGAGCTAATCTAATTCTTGGATGTAGTTTCTTGTTTTTCATTGCAGATGTGTTTTTGACATTACGGTTCATGGGAGTCCAACCCCAGCCCCCATTGGGGCGAATGCATTTACTTTTACTATTTAAGTATCAATATTTAGATAAGTACTTTACATAACAAATATTATTCTTTGGACCATGACTCAATATTCAATCCTCATTACAATTATGATTACTCTATGTTCAAATTATGAGTCTATTTACTGTTGAAAATTTCGACAAATCCAGCTCTGAATTTAGCTCTGATACCATGTAGAAAATCTGATGTAGGTTAACCCGATAATGCAATATAAATCAAAGCAGAATACTATAACCTACTTCTACTATCAATTTGCGAAAGCTTAAAGATCGAGCCGACAATATAACCAGAAGAAGAAGAATCAATGCACAATACACAGAAAATACTTTGGGGAAAGCCTCAGCTAAAAACCCCACTATCTGTATTATCATACAAGGTAGAAATACATAGGAATTATACAAAGCCTTAGCTCTCAGTACAATCCTCACGGATGCTCATAGGCAATATTGGCTGCTCTCCAGCCTTCCTCTCTGCCCCCTAAGCTCCTATTTCCTTGCACGGTTCCTTGTGGATGATTCTCCTTTTACCAACTGGAAAAATCTGATCTCACACACTTCAAAACTGCGCAATCCTCAAGGATTTATCCTTGACTGCATGCATGAGTTCTCTTTGAGAAAACACATGCAACTGATAGTACATTGTACTTGACTTTAATCTCAACTAGGTCTTTCTCATAATAGACATGCATGAGTTTCTGATGAGGGAATCTTCAATGAATTGGAGTAGCACTAGTTGAGTGCATGCATGCATCAACTGACTGTTAACTCTCTATTAGTTCCTCAAACAGTTTGGAACTAATTTACCTGGACTTAACTCAATAAACTGAGCTAACTAATTACAACTCAAATATAACTCAATCTTATCTCCTTAATTTAAGGGATAACTCTTGCATGACTTCAGAAAGACTTCTAACTTGAATTTCTCCAACTAATTAATTCAAAATGAATGAATTAATTATTTCCAAGTAGCTATTAAGACTAAATTTGATTTTAATTCACAATTTAATTCAAGGAGAAATTAAATTGGAATATTCTTGTTTCCATATTTCAACACTCCCTCTCAACAAGAAAGGGATTATCTGCCACCCCGATCCTATCTTTATGGAACTCGAATTTACACTTTGACAATGCCTTTGTCAAAATGTCAGCATCTTGCTCCTCTGTCGAAATATACTATAGCAACGTGATCCTCCTCTCTACACAGTCTCTGAGATGATGATACCGGTTGTCAATGTGCTTAGACCTATCATGAGATACTGGATTCTCAAAGAGTTTGATACAACTCTAATTATCATAATAGATCACAGTTGGATCCATCCTCTAATCAAACAAACCAACTAGGATTTTCCGCATCCAGATGGCCTCACATGCTGCCTGACTAGCAGCCATGTATTCTGCCTTTGCTGAGCTGAGTGCAACCAACCTGTGTTTCTTGTTGTACCAAGAAACTGCCGCTAACCCAAGGTTGAAAATCCCTTCTGATGTGCTCTTCCGATCTAATGGACTCCCTGCCTAATTTGCATCAGTGAAGCCCTGCAGCTTCTCTCCCTCTGTCCTTCTATACCATAATCCATACTGAGATGTGCCTCTTAGGTATCTCAATACATGATTTGTTGCCTTCCAAAACACCTTGGTAGGTTGAACCATCACTTGACACAGCTGGTTCACTGCATAGCACAAATCTGGTCGTGTGTTCACTAAGTACATCAGTGAACCCACAAGTTGCCTAAACACAGTAGCCTCTACCACTTCTCTTCAAGTAGCATCCTCCTGCCTCCAGTTACCTGCTAGAGGAGTCTGCATGGGCTTGCACTTCTCCATGTGGAATCTCCTGAGTATCTCATTGGCATACTTTCCCTGAGACACAAACAACTCCTCGTCCTTCTGCCACACTTCCATGCCAAGGAAGTAATGCACGAGACCCATGTCTTTCATCTCGAATTCTCTTGCAAGGTCCTCCTTACAAGACACGATCAACTGATCATCACCAGTCAATATGAGATCATCAACATAAAGTACGAAGATCAACAACTTACCTTTCACCACGATGTGGTACAGGTTCGCATCCGCTTCACTCTTTGTGAAGCCCAACCCGGTGAAGTAGTTGTCTATCATGGTGTACCAAGCACGAGGTGCTTGCTTCAGCCCGTACAACGCTCTCTTGAGTCGGCACACATGCGACTCACGATCAAAGGTCTCAAAACCTTCCGGCTGCTCTATGTACACCTCTTCCTCAATCTGGCCATTGAGGAATGCAGTCTTCACATCCATCTGATGGATCTTCCAACCCATTTGTGCTGATAGTGCCAACATAGATATGATAGATGAGTACCTTGCGACAGGAGAAAAAGTCTCATCATAGTCAATCCCCTCGACCTGTGAAAAGCCATGGGCAACAAATCTTGCCTTATGCTTCTCCACACTACCATCAACAACTTTCTTTACCTTGTAAAGCCAATGGAAACTCACAACTGACTTGTTCTTCGGTCTCAAAACCACGTCCCAAACATTGTTACGAACTATGAAGTCATACTCCTCCACCATAACATCAACCCAAATCGGCTGCTACACTACTTCCTCAAAGGAAGATGGCTCGGTCTCAACGCATTCCCCAACAAGGGCCATGTATCCAGTGTACCACTCAAGTGACCTCCTTTGTCTGCGCTTAGAAGATAGTGCTCCCACATTCTCTCTCGCATCCTCCAACAATCTGTCAGCTTCTCTTGTGCGCTTCTATCCATCTCTGGAAGACTCTGCTTGAGTGGATGGCTCCACTCTTGGAACCTCTGCATGTGGCTGCTTCGCATCATTCTGAGGCTCCTCCTCCTTAGGAACCAATAGTTCCTCCACAGCCTGTAGTTGGAGCTCCCTCTCAAGGGAA